>JALIZH010021387.1:0-50000 GCA_030522465.1 Rhipicephalus appendiculatus | reverse complement strand
TTGCGTAGCAAGAAATTTCTTTCGGAGGGTAGGGGGTTGGGGGGTGGTTAAGCATGCCATATGTATGCTCGTGCGTGCGCTTGTCGTGTGCGTCTATATATGCCCAGGCAAAATAGAAAAATTTCGGGAAGGAGAGGGGGTTGAACCAGCCCCTCCCCCCCTCCCCCTGTCTACGCCAGTGCAGTGAATCATACGTTGCCTTGGGATAACGGCGCTGTAATATAGGGAGACGTATTATGCGTGTTTTCCCATATCCTTTCCTTCACGTTACACGCGATTATTCGAAGGCCCAAAAGAGACTCATCAGCTTCTCTTAGCACGGTTCGTCAATGCTCGCCCGAAAGGAGCAAAATTCGTTCTTTATTAAACCTAAAATTTATGATGCTCTGACTTCAGCTTTTCATCGCGTTAGCGTCGACTTCGGAAAGCATCTTCTGCTTGTCGAGAAGATACAGAGTTTTTTCCACTGTTACGAGATGGACCTCCCACAGTGGTTTAGCGTTTATGGTACTCGACTGCCGACACGAAGGTCGCGTGATAGAATCCCGGCCACGGCGTCCGCATTTTCGAAGGAGGCGAAAATTCTCGAGGCCCGTGTGCTTAGATTTAGGCGCACGTTAAAGTGCACTAGATGGTCGAAATTTCCGGAGCCCTCCACGATGGCGTCCCCTCATAATCGTATCGTCGTTTTGGGACGTTGAACCTTACCAGTTACTGTTATATTACACTGTCACAGGGTGAGGAGAGATAGTTTGGAACGCTAATATTCTTTGGGCACTGTAATGCATCACTTTACAAGAGTAGCACAGTTAACGCGCGACAAGCAGATAAGCTGCACTCTGCAGTCAGTGCACCTGTACAGGCTGCCACCTTCCGACTAAATCATTCTGATAGGAGGACATGGCGATGAGTGGCGAGCACTACTCAAGAGAGCCACACTAACTGTCGAAATCATTGAAGTTCTCTACTTCCGCCTGTGTCGGTGCAATCATCGTCAGTTCGTTTTATTGGTTGTTTAGAACTCTCATTTTGTTCAATGGCATGGATACCGAAGACATTCATAAAACAGTCAAGAAGTGAAGAAGTGTTGCTTTTACAGCGACGTTGTAGATGGCTGGAGTTCGTGTATTTTTCCACTGCCCCCGCAAAAAAAAAAAAAAAATAAAGAATTGGCTACGCTTTTAGATATAAAAAGCGTGGAGGTTTTTGCAAGAGGAAAGATTCGGTGTTCTAATCATTCGGGTATCATCACAATGACGAGTACATCATGTACTCGTCAAACCTTATTGCTCTACAAGGCAGTGGTTACTGGTTATTCGTTGCTCGATTCACTCTTCCAAAATGTTTAGTAAACGGTATCTTAAGAAAATAAAAATAGTAAATGTGAAGTGAGAAAGCTTTAGCGCGCATGTAGGTTCAATTGATAATCGTTGTGCTTATAGCGCAGTGTATTGTTTCGAGTTGTCAATTTCGCGGAGTTCCGAGGCCTTTCGAAGCCAAAAGGATGAAGGGTAAATATATTCTCGTATATTGCTTCCCTTCCAGTTCTAGGCTCGAGTCCCGTTGAAGGTGTAATGCCGGCTTCAGAGACTGTCTCTCTGGTGCGTATCGCCTGCAGTCGCACAGAACATGTTGCAGGTCTTCTGGAGTGTTACACTGAATGCATAATGTCTGAGAGCTTAATCTTGCGCTTGAAATAGTATTCTCCGCCCATGGCAAGGAAGGAAGGAAGGAAGGACAGGGAGGTTAGCCAGTTCTTAGACCGGCTGGCTACCCTGTGCTGGGGAAGGGGGTAAAGGAAGTAAAAGATAATAGAAAAGAGATGTTACAAAACAATTGCTGCAGATCCACGAAGTGAATGCTTATGATGGAGCGAAGCTCCATTGACGAAATGATAAACGATATAAAGAATGTTTAGGAAATCCGCCCGTCCGTCCGTCCGTGCATGGACGGACGGACGGACGGATGCACGAACGGGCGGACGGACGGATGCACGGACAGATGCACGGACGGACAAACAGACAGATGCACTGGCGGACGGACAGACAGATGCACAGACGGACGAACAGACAGATGCACGGACGGGCGGACGGACGGGTGCACGGACGGACGGGTGCACGGACCGACGGACAGATGCACGGACGGACAGATGCACAGACAGAGTACGCTCTATTTTAAACCTATATGCGCGCTATGAGCGCTCTATGTACGGTATATCTAACACCTGTGTTTCGGACCGACGGGCTACGACGACGGCGTCAGCGGACATCGTGAGGGCCTAAGGAGCTTCGCTCTTAAAAAGCACCACCTGTGCGTTACGCGCCACCAAAGCATTGCTGACGTTCTTGTGAGCCACGGGCCTCAACAAAATAATAATTGATGGGGTTTAACGACCCAAACCCACGATATTGTCACGGGGTTGTGACGTTAACGAAGGCAGCAGTCGGCGTGTCTAAGATGAAACTCTTTATTTGGCCGAACTTGTGGCCGGGAAACAGAAAGAGCAATGCACGCTGTACACTAATATCCCGGCCTTCGATAACCTGATTCACGGCACGGCGTGTCAGCATTTATACATGCGGCATCGAACATTCGAGGGTTATCGCCGGTGGCCTCGTTTGTTCGAGAATAAACTCCGCTGTTCGCGTTTTCGCGCTCAAGCCTAACAGATGATCCAAAATAATCTGGAATTCTCCCAGACATTCTGGCGCAGTTTGCGCAAGGCAGTATATAAACGTGCAATGGGTATCATAAAGCATGGATAGAAAGGAGTGTGTGTGGCAGTATAATTATGAGAGACGCCGTAGTGGAGGGCTGCGGAAATTTTGACCACCTGGGGTTCTTTAAAGTGTACCCAAATGTAAGTACACGGGCCTCGAGTATTTTCCGCCTCCATCGATAATGCGGCCGCCGCGGCTGGGATTCGATCCCGCGACCTGCGGGTCAGAAGTGGAGCACCATAACCACTAGACCACCGTGGCGCGTTCCTTAACAAAAATTTCGCAAATAATATAACCTTCTTCGTAGGAAGCGCAAAACTACACACAGGGACAGCAAGAAAGAAAGACACTACATAAGCGCTTACTTTCTTGGCTGTACCTGTGTGTAGTTTTGCGCTTCCTACGAAGATGGATCTGTACCAACTAGCCCGATCTACTTGTTTATTAATACAACCTATAACATCTTCATTTTGTGCTACGACACACGAACACATAAGAGAAGACTGGACAGTCGTCTTCTCTCATGTGTTCGTCAATCTTAACTCAAATATCAAGACGTTATGTACTCACCAACTCGCCCAACAACAATTTCTTATTAAATATCATCTATGTGTGGGTTTGTGTTCTTATGTGTTTACCAGTGTATATGTCGTAATCACCACCCAGCACCTGGAGTAGCATGTAAGGGGAATAGCCAGGCTAACACCTCCAGCCTTTCATTACAGCATTTCTCTTTCTCTCTCATTCACTCCCATGCTAGATGACGGGCCCTGCCATGTTGCAGCAACAGTGGACACCAGCTCCAGAATGCTCATTCGCCGTTTTTCTTATGAAACCCTTCTGTGTGGAACGCGGCGTATCCAGATATAGGAATTTCAATATATCCTCTCACATGCAACTCGACCAAGTTCCAATGGGTTCGGGAAAGGCGTGTTCGGATCCTCGGTCGAAACCTCATCCCCGCTAGCTATCTCCTTTTCCCATCCTTTTTACATTATTGGCTTCAGAATCAACCATACTGGTATGAAACACCAAATGTTACAAAGAGAGAAAGACGGCATAGCAGAAACAAAATACAGTTGCGAGTCCTTGTACCGAAGGGTATTCCACAAGCACGCGCCTATTTCGTACCAGCCAAGAGACGAAAAAGAAAAAGCTATTCCGGTTCGTTTCGTGGGTCTTTGAAATAGCTCCGTCCGTCGGGTTATTGGGGGGCGATAATTCTGCGGTCCCCGCGAGCACAAAGGGCTGGATCCAATCGACGCGGGAATGCCTCGCCCGAATTCCTGTCATCGCTCCGGTAGCGCTGAACCGAGGGCGAATGTTTCTTTTGCGTGTATGTATACCTGCATTTCCCGCCGGGACGTTTCCATGCTGTTCTGACTCCGAGAGACGTGCTCATCCTGCGCGGGCGGAATCGATGTACCGTATTTATCCCCGTACACTCAATTCTAAGCCGATCGCACGAAATTCGGAAAGTAAAGACTACACATCCACTCGCTGTGATAACAGCAAAAAGATTTCTACTTTTAAATGCAGATCCAACACTTTTTTCTACTCGTTATTTCCTAAAACAATAAGAGATTGGAACAGTTTAACAGACGACTTAGTAAATATAACCAATACTTATTTTTTTCTATGTTGTGAAATTTTCTTGTATTAACAAATGTATGTACTACGCGTATTGAAAATGTACTTGTTGATGTATACTCATGTTACTTCTGATAATGCTACAGTGATTTTTGCATATGTGTGTATATATCTCTGTTACGCGGTCCTTTGTACTGGTTATGTTTTTGTTCCCCCCTTACGTAATGCCTATATGGCGATGTAGGTAATCTGTAAATAAATAAATAAAATAAATAAAGGAATGTTTTTCTTTCCGAGCATGGCTTCCCGGCGCACACAGACTGATATCTCCAACTAGTTGCGCGAGAATTAACACACTGCGCAACTCGAACGGACCTCTCGGTTATGGACATCCCTGGCCCCGCCAACGTACCATTCGAAGATAGACTTACATGCTACACATAATGCATTCAACAGTACAGAGACGCACGGTGCGTCTTCCCCGCACCCCGCCCGATTCTGGACAGGAAACAAGCGGCGGAATACCGTCAGCTACGAACGAACTCCTACCCAAAACCCCTTGTACCTCCACAGGAGCTACCCACACCTATACCCGAACAACACATGCAAACTATGCAGAATAGTTCATGACTGGCCGCGCAACACGCACACGAACAAGATAGAAATAGACACCCCGGGCTTTTACTATCTTGTCCGCGTGTGTGTTGCGCAGCCAGCCGTGAATCAACACCAACTCGCCCAGTTGTGAGTAATGTTGTTATGCAAAGTAGAAAAGGCTCGATACAAATATATACCGCGGGAATTTGCCAACATATCAACAAGCTCTCCTGACACTCTCCGTGAGCGGTGGCTGATGGCTCTGGTCAGCTCGGCACTTGAAGACCAAAAATGGGTTATCCAGCAGGCCAGGGAGGCTACAGGGAAACAAGGTCTCCTGGCTTCTACTTGTGTGGTCTAGCTCGGACCACAAACCAGCCGGATCTTACAATAAAATTTACTCAATCACTCAGTTTGAACGCAAGACGACCGAGCTAACAGTAATCAGTTGGGCAAATATGCAGCACAGGGAAGCGCACTTGCCGATTATGAAGAGGCATTCAGAAGGACGATAAAATCATTGAGCAACCATGCTTTGGAACATCAGAAATCTATCGCATTGAAGCATACGCGACACCCCCCCCCCTCCCCCCTTCCAGACACACACACACACGCATACAGATTCACGCATCTTATATCCGCATATATATGGCACTCAGCAATGGCGCCCGTCGCGTGTGGCCTTTCATCTCGTGTCGGCCCCTCAGCCGCAAAAGATGAGGTCTCCGTCGTCACAGGAATACGAGGAGCTTACACAAAAACACTGCACATTCCTGCAGCACCTAGACCAGCGTGTGGTACGCAGAGCAAGCTGTCGGGGATGTATACCACCGTATCTCTACGGATGATTGCGAATTGAGCTGCCAAACTGACAGCTTCTGCTTCTGCACGCCCTCAAGAGACACAAAAATGAAACACTTAGTTTAAGTTCGTGAAACGTTGCTTAGAACTTTATTTGAGGTAACTGAGAGGTCGAACGCCACAAAAAATAACCCCCCTCCCCTTCCCCGTACACCCTGTGGAGACGGCCGACCAGCGAAGCTGAAGGGCGCGGCCCGGTGTTTAATCCAGTGTTTATGACGGAGCCATTCCACGCTGTGGACGCGTATGACCAGTGAAGTAGTGTAACAACTGGCACAAAGGTGATACTGAATTCTGATGAAAGCTACAGAACGGCATATAATTTCAAAGGGACTGTCTGGGGCACAGACATTTCAAAGGGGTTGCAAATTCTGCAATATGTCAAACATTCTAAATCGTATGGTATGGGAATGCAACAAAGATGCATAGAAAACGCCTATTCAGTCACCAAGAAAAGACGCCGCAGCCAAGCCCAACAACCAGGTGCAGCTGGTGAACTGATACTTAGACTATCAGCGGTAGCCCACGGCTATCTGGACAGAGGTGGCCGCCCACAGCCGGATATTAACAGCTTGGCGTACACCAGAAATCGACAACCTGCGGCCCGCGGGGCAGCATTATGCAGCCCCGGCACAACGCCAGAACCCCCTTTCCCGGTTACTTCCTATAAGAAGGCCGACAAGGCAGTTTTTACCTGGAATGGGGTTTTAGCGCGATAGCGTTAAAGAGCTCGTTTCGCAGAAATTCCAGCGTCGGCGTCGGTGTCGGTTGTGAGCTAAAAATCATCATCTTGTCCGTGATCGAAAAATCGAGAAAGGTGGAAATAAAATAAATAACAAAAATTTCTGGGTCCGAGTGAGGATCACACCCAGGCCGTCTGCGACGCAAGCAGGTGTTCTACCACACAGTCACGCCTCTGCTTGGAAATACAGAAATAATTTCCTCTGCTCGGAAATTCAGTGAAAATAACTTTCATGCTTCACAAACACAAGAGTCCTTTATGTAGGCGTCGCAATGTAACATGTAATATCGCAGTAATATTGCGTGGTACAAGCGTAATACATTGCCATCGGTCGTCCGAACATGTGACTATCATAACGATTTCGTACTTTAAAGCCGGCCACCCATTACAAAAGGCACACACCTTACCGCGCGTATTCCCTTAACAGCACGTAGTGAGTGCATAGCAAGTATCCACTAAGGGGTTGAAGTACGCACTAAGGACAGGATATCGCTATCGCGTTCAACTGTTAAAGGCGAAGCTCAAGGGTCCCCCAATATTCTTCTCTTGTAACCTATGTTTGTAAATTGTAACCTTGTCACATGCGTGCAGAAAATAAACTTTATTTCTATTACACTTTTGTACATTATCGCAAATTCGCCGAATTTCGAAGCAGAGCTGTTGTGGTGAGGGTTTGCCGTGTGTCGTATATAGAAAGTTATCATCATCATTCACCGGTACGCGCTTGATCACCGCCAAAGCACTGAATACACATGGTTAGCAAGCCCCTAATCGGTGTTGGCCGCCCGCGTATTCTCTTAATTTTTAGTGGGCTGGCATGGTGAGTAATGGGATTCGCCCAGTTTCTGTGGTACATACGAGCTATAGGAGTTCGTGTGAGTTTGTAAGAATTCGTAAGAGCTCGTGCGAACTACAGGAGCTCGATTGCACAGCGCAGCTGTTACGATCGAGGAGTGACAAAGATAGAAGGTGAGAGAACTACTGCAGAGAGAGAGAGAAAGAAAGAAAGAGAAAGATGAAAATGAGAAAAAAAGGGGAAAAAAAAACAAATAGACGTAGAGAGAAAGAGATAGACAAACATACAAAAAGAAGGATAAATTATCGGACACATCTCCCCGTAAGGGAACCCTTAGTAGTATGCGAAGCAGCCATGGGACTTCTGTAAAGTTGCTCTTTATTCATCATCGTAGATGACTTTAAGGTCCGGAGAACGCTTCCCCTTGAGTATAACGGCCTTGTGCTCCGTAAAGTATAAAGTTAAGGGATCTTGCTGCAAAGGTTGTAGTTTAAAGTTTGAGAAGGCGATGTCTGTGCACGTTCCCGTGATGGTAGTATGATGTTTGTAATCGTACGAAGTGCACCGGAGAGCGTAACGGGACAGCATGTGCTGGACTAGCCAGTCGTCGTGCATGATCTTGACTTTAATGTCTCCGGTGAGTACGAAGGGGTTGTCCTTGAAGGTGGTCTCATAATGCAGCATCGCCTTCTCGATGTACACTTGCACGTTTCCTCGGGTGAGGTTTGGAGCTTTGCGAGCCCGCGCCGCCGCGAGGCGATCATCCACCGTATCTTCGTTCATGTCGAAGTGCACTGCACGACAGCTGCTGTAGAAGAGCGCGCGCCGCGCTAGTGCGATGACGATGCGCTGCCATCACGGCAGCGTCAGCGCTCTCCACCGGCATGTTGTCATGCATGTCACCCGTGACATTGCCCACTCGCTCATGTAAATGAGTGACAACGCGTTGTCGGCGTTGCCGCTGTGCCTTTCGCGGGCGAGAGCGTGTTCACGATCGTTTTCATTCACGGCAAAAAGAGAATGTCTGGTCTCGAACGCGCTTATTCTTCATCGTCACCAACGGGCCCACGACGTGGCGGAGAGGCAAGGCCTATCTGTCCCGACGTGGGAGCGGCCCGCTACGTGTTAGTTCACGCCCCGACGGACATAAATAAAGTTTCTCCATACCATACCATCAGCGTCATCGTCATCGTCATCTGGCTACGGCGGACAATGGGGGGGGGGGGGGGGACAGACCTCGTCTATAAGATGCTTCGCATCTAAACCGAGAGAGCAAGCATAGCCATTCATAGTATAGTATAGCAAGGGTTGAGAAGACATGTGGGAGGGTGAAAGCCTAACCAAATTAGGGTCAGCTAGGTGCCAATTAGCTCTGCTGTGACCCAGCCTTGAGTTACTTAGTGCAAGCAGCGCTAATTTTTTTTTTTTCCTGTAAAGCTCCCCTCTCCAGTGACTTTGACTCGGTGACGACGAAGTTACGTGCTCCATCTTTCGCATTGTGCTATAGCGTGTGCAGCGTAGTGCAGCTTCCATATGCAACAATGGTGTATCTCCGCCGTCTACTGATACGAGGGCGATGGTACTGACTACGAGAACTACTGCATTAAACGCCGCCCAAAGACAACGGCGTCGACGGGCGAATGTCGCGCAAGTGGGTTTGGTGCAGCGATGGACACACCAGGGGGGGAGCGGGAGGCGTTCGCGCGTTCGCGGCTCAAGCTGAGAACTCTGCCTCTCGCGTTTGCGAAGTCGAGCACATCGCTACCCTACTGGCTGTCATACACACACCCAAGCAGGACCGAAATGATCGTATCTTCGCCGAAGCGACCTATCAGCAGGACGCTGCTCGCCAACACGACGCCGCATGCCAAGCACATCCACAGGATGGTCGCCGACCCGCAAATCACGCTTCTTCGATGCAGCGAACCGTGAGTTGAAAAACGATTGAGTGAAAACCCGTTCGGTTTCGCTTACATGGTTGGCGATCGCCTGTGGTTCACGTGTGATTTGCGCGATGCTACGGTGCGTGCAATGCATGCGTCCCCGCAAAGTGTATGCCGGTCGCGAGTCGTTGGTTATCGTGGTGTCAAAGACGTGCCACCAGGTGTCAGCATGGGTGAATCTGCATCTAAAGGTGCTGTAGCCACTAAACACCAAAAGAAATTATGTATCAATGTGCAATAAACATTGAACTACTTCTGTGAAGACACGTTCCACTTTCGTGTGTTATACCGATTCCTATTCAGAGGGATCAACCACATTTTTTTAACATGACCGCGTATCTCGGAAAGGCCAGAAAGAGAGAGAAAAACAAAGTAAAGGCATGGAGATTAACCAGGTTGCACCCGGTTGGCTACCCTAGACTGGGGAAGGGGGAAAAGGGAGGAAAAGAATAGAGAAGGGAAAAGGGAAAGATGGGACAAGTAATACGTTTGCACGCATAGCAGCGTGCGCGGCGCATGCCCGGAAGGTCATAAGAGTGCGAACTATCACAGAGTACGGGCCAGAAAGCGCGAATGGTTTGCTGTGAAAGAGTTGGGAGCGTGTTATCAGCCCATACACGTCATTATTTGGCATCAAGATCCCACAAGCACCGTGAGGCCGAGTGCATATTTGGTTAAACGAGGGCATTTATAAACGTTGCACTTGTGCAAAGCAGATCTGCATGTCTATTAAGTCGCACCTGCTCTTACGCATCTACGTAAGACCTCGCAACCACCGAAAAGTGAGTGGAAAACTGGACTCGTAGAAGAAGACACGCAGCAGGCGCTGTCCCGTGTCTTCTCTGTGTCCATTTTTCCACGCACTAAGGCCCGTATTCACAAATGACCCTGCGACTCGAAACTCGACCTGGAGGGATCCTTGAGACTTCTCGTGTTGCAGAAATCGCAACGCGAAACAGTCCTCAAGGATTCCTTGAGGTTGAGTTTAGAAGTCGAGGAGAGTTTGTGAATACGGGCCTAAGTCTCGCCGTGATACTTTTCTGTAATACTCCCTAGAGTCCAAGGCGATGGGGCTGAACTTTTGAAACCGTTGGCGTTTAGCGACAGCGAAGACAATATAGAAATAACCAAGAGGAGGTGATCTGATTGGTGGCTAAAGTCACGGCAGCAGTGAAATTTAGTATTTCATTACATAGAGACAGTACTTCATTATGCGTTAGGGCTTTTTGGCGCGAGTCGACACCCGATCAAAAGGGCACAGCGTCATCCCTCCATCCATCCATCCGCTACTTGCGCGCACAAGACAGAGGTGGACAGGACTGTCCATAGATAGGCTCGGGATCCAGGTTTTCATGACGATTCACCCGGTGCAGGGCGTATAAGCGGTGCGCCGGTGGCCGAGCACTGGGCGGTGCTCTCATCTTATTTTGTCCGTGACCCTCCCGGTCGGAATTACGGCCGGCCCGGGACGAGGCAGTCGAGCGTCCTCCGCCAGGCGGCGTGCGCGTCTCCTTTATTGGCCTCCTTCGTTTTTCGGTTATACGGGGTGAGCGATATCTTCTCTTTTATTGTTATTAGTATTACCATCACTCTCCTCCCCCGGGGGAGTGCTTTTCATTGCAACCCACGGGAAAGGCACTATACGACGCTCCTTTCCCCGCCCTTCCTTCGTCTCCCGTATTTCGCGGACGTTAAGCCGCTTCCCGGGCCTCATTTTTTTATTTCCGCCTTCGGTCTTCCTTATTACTTCCGTGCAGCGTCCCGCTCGGCCGGAGGAACGTGCTTCGAGAGGTCCTGCCGTGTTTCGTAAACGCCAAAGCCGTTATCGAGGGACCCTGTCTGCTGCGAAGATGAACCAGGATGCTATAATGTCGGAAAGCATACGGGTGAGCGCATATAACACTAACCTTATGGGCTGAAACCCGGAAGAAAGAAATGAAGATTCAATATGTCATGTTATTAAGCATGAGATGACTCGGAATATTGTTCTGTTAATTTGGGCACCTGACCTGTCTGTCTTGCTCGCCGGGTTATGGTGCTCGGTTGCTGACCCGAACGCCGCGGGATCGAATCCCGGCCGCGGCGGCCGCATTGCGATGGAGGCGAAATGCTAGAGGCGCGTGTATAAATGCGCACGTTAACGACCCCCAGGTGGTCGAAATTTCCGAAGCCCTCCACTAAGGCGCCCCCTCAAATTCAAACAACGACGACGAGCGCTGTTCCCTCCGTTGTGTGTTCTTTGCGCTCATGTTCAAGTAGTGGTTTTGGGACGTAATACCTGGACAATTGTTATTCAACTGAATTTCAAATTTTGACACTTGTCCGGAAACTAGGCTTCCCTGGTTACCGGTCCCGATATCTGAACAATTGTGATTATGGGAAGAAAAAATAAAGCACTCGAACTTGCAAAATAAGAAAGGACGCTAGAAAGCGCACAATGTGCGACACGTAGAGAGCTTCAGTTTCACGTGCGCGGGTTACGTACGAGAGCGTGTGAGATCAAAGCGCACATGCGCCGAACGAATAGAGTGACCGTCGCGTCTCTTACGTACTCGCGTGAATAATTTGCGGCGCGCGAATGTTAAGGGCTCTGCTCGCTGATGAAATATAACAAAACGCCGACCAATCATGCGAGATCTCGAAACCGTGGAGAGAAGCCCAAGATTGCATTCGAGCGTACCAACAAACTTTTTTTAACCTCCTCCTTGGTACCACGGTGCGTGTGGCGTTGCGCGTTCTGGCTTTTCCAAGTAGGACGACTCCGAGAAGCCAGAACGCGCAACGTTCTTGAAATTGGAGGTTAGCCAACTTCAATATATATATGACTCAAACTGAAAGTGTGTTAATGCTGTCTTGTCGGTGTTTTAGATACAGAAACTGGAAAACAGCACTAGGATGGGCCACATAATGGGATTTGGAAAAGGATGCTAATAATTGTATGGATGGGTATAATTGTATGCGTAATAATTGTATGCCCTAGAGCACTATATTGCCACGCGCGTTTCTTTCACTGTATTCGATTTCCGCCCACAAAGACTATCAGCAGTACTCGGCGCAAACCGCGCCTTATTGTTCCAGAAGCTTCTCGCTTGTAGTAGATCGTTCTGTTAAGATTGCACGCAAGACGCTAACACTCAAGATTATTCCAGCGCTTCCGCGACGACTAGTGATAAGGCTAGAATGTTCGACGCCTGCGTTATAAAAGCCGGCGCGCTCCGACGATGTACAGTTGATCGACGGCCGACGCTCCGTTCGCCGCTATCAGTGCCAGTGCTTATTGCTGTAATCTGACTTTCCGTTTACCGGCCACATGTTAGGCCTAATAAACAGTTTCATCTTGAACATTACCGACTGCTGCTTGGGTCAACGTCACGACCACGTGACAATATGATTATGAGAACGCCGAGGAGGGCTCCGATAATTTCGACCATCTGGTGTTCTTTGATGTGCACTGACGTCGCACAGTATGCAGGCCTCTAGCATTTTGCCGCCATCGAAATGCGACCGCCGTGGCCGGTATCGAACCCTCCGACCTTCTGGTCAGCAGCAGAGCACCATAACCACTGCTCCATCGCGGCGGACAGCGTAAGAAAAAAATTGGCCGCGTATCTGCGTGCTTCGCTGCAAATGTCGTCGAAAGACGATAGTCTTGTGCCGGCCGTACTACTATGTTTTGCCTTGCCTCAAACAGCGCCTACTCTACGTTGAATTGGCTGCATCTGGCTGGCATTGATAAAACACTACGGTCTTTAGAATTGCGTACCTATGTATTTTCTAATAAGAGAACACACGACCTGACACTAACATATTAATGTTGCGCCTCAGGTATGCGTAGTATTTGCTTTTTGATCGAATATGTTCCCAAGTATGAAAGCAAATACCAGTTCAAGATGGCTGGGCGTTCAGAAATTAGGTAAACTTTGGCCCTGTAGCTAGCTGAATCGGGTCACGGACAGACAGACAGATAGATAGACAGACAGACAGACCAAAATTTTTGCGATCAAGTATTCCAAGAAAGACTATCGTCTTTAAAAACGTGGTTCATCCCTCCGTCATAGGAATCGGTATTCGCCTCGTGTGCGACCGATGGCGGCGCTGCGAACGGCGCTCCGGTGACGCAAGGGCGGGGATTCGGCTTTTGTCGTCTGCTACGCTCTGGCTAAAGCAGCAGCATTTTCGTTATAGTTCGCTCGCGTCGCACGGCGTTCCTCGAATACTAGCTGAATTTTCTTCTAATGATATTTCTTGAGATTACTGCTAGCATTACAGAAGTTTTAGAAACGTTAACATTTAACATATCTTCTGTATACCCACAGTCATCGCGGTCAGGTTCATGCCCCCCGAGTTCGTAGTTTCACTCACTGGGCTGGATGGCGTTGAAATAGCTTACGTGAAAGTGCGAAGGCCCCCGCCAAGTGAGTTAAAGAGAGTCTACGCTGCTTTCAAATAGAAGCGGGATCAATTTTGCGCCTTATTCGCAAAAATCAGAGTTGTGTAAACAGACTTGAGTTGAACGAAAATTCACGCTCCACTCCCAATTGTAGTCATGTGGGCTTGTGCAGACACGACAGCCGACAAAATGAAATCGATAACTTTATCGACCAACAGGTTGCCGTGGACCACTAGCAAAGATTGGGCGAGCTGGATGCAAATAAGATCGCTCGGAATGAAACGCCAACAGTGGTGCGCGTGGTACAGTTCGACCCTTATGGTTAGAGATAGATACGCTCATGAGCCACATTCATGTTTTCGATCGCGCTGTGCTGCCTAATCGACTGTGCGAGCCTGTCAATGGTGATGACAGGATGGCGCGCACTATATTTCTAATACTTCGGCAACGCGATCCGCTGCAGTGTTCGCGTTTCATTTGACACCGATTGTACAGCTTGGTAAACAGTAGGAAAAATCGGCGAATGTGTCCAAGAAGGAGGAGAGAAAGAGAGCTCTTTCCCACTATTCTTTTGGCACCTGTGGCTGATTATTGCTATTCTTTACCGCGCTGTAACAAAATTGAATATTTTAAGGTAAGAGCCTTAGATTCCTCATCAAATGCGAAAATTGACCGTCGGCGTCCCCCGTCGCCAGCGTCAACACGAGTGATGCGAAAATTCATCTTATGGTGACGTCATCATGACATCCCAGACCGCCGAAATTTGTGACGTCATAACGTCACGTCGCGTGATTACGTGATCACATGACATCGTCGCTTTGCATTGCCTCCGTGATTGGTGGGCCGATCTCGGAGGCGATGCAAAACCAGGTGATGTGTAGAAAGTAGAGGTGTGCACGGTCTCCGGGTAGCCCGAAAGCCCGAGCCCGGCCCGCGGGCCGGGCTCGGGTATGCCGACGTCTTCCCATCTCGGGCCCGGGCTGGGCTCGGGCTACTCATCTCAGGCATCGGGTGGGCCGGGCCAGGTCTAAAGCCCGCATCAAACCAAAAATATTGCCACGCGTGTTATTTTGATGTGCCCTGTTTAAACCGACAAAGACCCTTGCAGGGCTTGCAGTTTACCGGCCACAAGTTCGGCCTAATAAACAGTTTCATTTTGGACCTACCGACTTCTGCCTTCGTCGACGTCACGACCACGTGACAATATAGCAAATAGCACAAATAGCACTTAGCGATGAGCACACAAGATCACCTTTGTGATTATTCATCCATGCAATCATCCTCCTGTCCTGCATCAGAGATACTAGACTTCTGGAAGAACAAGGAGTCTAATTATTTCAAGCTTGCTATGCTTGCGAAAAAGATATTTGCGATTCCGGCTACCAGTGCGAGCAGCGAACGGAACTTCAGTTCGACGGGATATGTGATGCAGGAGCGCCGCACTTCCCTGAAGTCCGAATCACTACACAGCTTGTTATTTTTACACAACTTGTAATCTATATGTATACACACTAACATGTGTCGTTTGCATGTGTTTAACTTTTATATGTTGAATAAAATGCCCCATGATCAAAAAGTGATATCTTGTCTCCGCAGCAAACTTTCATAGTGTCGGGCCGGACCGGGCCCGGGTTTGTGTTTTTGTACGTCGGGCCGGGCCGGACGGGCTCGAAGCCCTTTAGGGTCGGGCTCGGGCGGGCCTTCGACGCAGTCAGCGGGCCCGGGCCGGGCTCGGGCTTGAAAATTAGGCCCGTGCACAGCTCTAGTAGAAAGCTTCAGTGCAAAACCACGTTACGTCCAGAAAGCATTCGGAGGGGGGGCGGCGAAGGAACAATACATCGACTCAAGAAAAAGATGGATTTCGCCTTGTGAACTTAGGCAAATGTATAAGGAACTCGAGCCTTTTAAGTACACTGATCGCACCAAGACCTATCAGGAGTCGACCGTTGAGACTGATTTACAGTATTTTATTGCAAATACATCTTCTTACGACTTTCGATGTGAAAGCTTTGTATTTATCAACGTTGGTATGGTTACACTAATTCTGTTCAGCATATTTTCAGACCACCGTAAACGAGTGAACAAACGTCGATTTATTAGCGTAAGGAATAAAATATGTTGCAAAAAAAAGAAAATCACTCCGGGCAACCTACCAATATTGCATATCCCCGTCGTGCAACTCCTTTGGACTCCCCCTGTTTATTTCGTGTTTCAATTTAAAGAACTTACGACGCGCTTACACAGCAGCTGCTAAAAATGTGGATTTAATCAAACGTTGTTGCCGGTAACGCCATTTAATTTATTTGAATGACATCACACGTCGTTTGTCATTCTCCGAACATAGGCATTGAGCCGAAGGAGCAAGCTTGGCAACCGAACACGCGCAGCACGCGGTATACATTTATTGCGCTTTAACGCAGACATGGAAGCTGAAGCCCGAACGCTGAAGTCAGTGATCGAAAACGGGCAGGAAAGTCACTTAGAGGGCGCCACGGCCATAGAACAGTCGCGAAAAGAAAAATTCACCATAGAAGCAGATGTACACATGGATGGCTAGCAGACGACACCAGGAGCAATCGACACAGAACGTGCCCCTGACGGCAACTTCACTCGATTTCGCTGGGCATTTTGCTTGCACATTCAGTACAAATTGCTTTGTGAACTTGCCCACCAATATTTCAATAACTCGAGCAGGATAGACAGGCCGGCAGCGTCGAGCAGCCTTCACGTAGCGAGCGCGCGCGCGAAGAGCTGCATCCGAGTCCTCTCCCTGACGTCACACTCGAGAGGGCGCCACTCAAAGATCTCGAGGCGAACAACACGAAAGCGAAACGTGTCCTTACAGAAATAGTTGAATGTTTACTGTACATTGATGTAAGAAAGCTTGCACAGCGTCTATTGGTGTCATGTCCAGGAATTAGGGACATCGCCGAACAGCGCCTCTAGCGGTCGCCCTTGGAAACATGCGCGTTTTCTATGGGAGAGCGTCGTTTTTCGCGAATAACTAATGGTAGAAGCCATCTTTCTCTAAGTTCCCGAGGAAATAGGCTCTACGTAACCATCCCGACATGTCATGGAAGCAGCAACATTATTTACGTCCAAAAACCCGTTCCAAATTGCGGGCGAAGTTTTAAGTATGGGAGCCTATGGAAACGGTCAAATTTAGGAGGGTTTTCTGGCCACAAAAATTCGATTTGCGACGAAACAGTAGCATCGATTGGTAAGTTCCCGGGGATTTATCAACTTCAATGCCTCAGCTATCACCTGGTTGCAGCAGCAACTCTTCGAATGGCGAAAAAGTTGTTCCAAAACCGCAGTTTTCATAACAAGGTCGCGCAATTCATTGTGGTAGATATATAAACTGGGTTTTCGTCCGCAGAAACGCGTTGAAGCGATAGCCGAGCGCGTTGAACGACGAGAGATCAAAATCGCTGATAACGCAACCGCGAGTTCGCAGGTTCGATCCCGGCTGCGGTGTCCTTTTTTTTTTTCTCGCTTAGTCTCGATGCCTTTCGCCAGATGGCATACGACGAAATGTAGGTCATTTAGTTTCGGTTCTTGTTTTTGTTACTTTCTATCCGCACCAAAGTTATCCTGCAAAAAATAACTGGTTTCATGGTATCGTACAATACTAAAATGCTTCTAAGCGCCTTTCTCGTTTAGATATAAAGTATCCAGTCAATAAACAGAAAAACGCAGATAACAGGTTTATAAAGTTGGCTTCTTAAGCTAAATGTTTATGGAGATATTATGAATATTTTTGCCTCTGCAGCTATGCATAGAAAAGAAGTATTTTTGCGACTCTTGTGCTGCCTGAAACGTATGAAACGAATGTTTAGCGTCGATTGTGTGGAATTAAAAGACACAAAAGTATACAAGTTTCCAGCAATCGCAGTTGTAGTATTCGTACAATGAAATACAGCTGAAGCTGTTTGACGGAGTGTATTTGCGTTATATCAAAGCGGAATTTCTTGCGTAAACCATCATGGTCATCGATTCTGAAATACGTTGCAATAACGAATTCGTATTGCTTGTTCGTCGATAATGTCGCGGCATTTTTACAGGAGGAAGCAAGTCATGTTAAGTTTCTTGCAGACCCCGTGGATAAGAAGTTTTCTGTTAACATATTTGTCAAAGAAGATGGCTGGGCATTTTATGAACTTTACACGTTCTAGCGCTGGTTTGATTAGTGCAAGAGAACGGGAATTCTCCTCTACAGCTTTATGCGGTGAATTAAAAAACATTATATTTGATTTTTAGAGCGTAAACTCTCTGACGCTATATGTTCCAAGTTCATTCGTCGCGTCTCATTGACCTTCAGCCGCCGGAGCTCTAGCGTGGCAGGCGTGACGTCACACCACGTGGTCCGCTGGCCAGAGGCCTCGCAGCTGCGCTATGGTGGCTAGCCACCATAGCCACCATATGGTGGCTAGCCACCATAGCGGCGCTGGCTCGGAGCCTCACTGCTGCGGTACCACATGACCAGGCGAATGTTCAAAGCTGCTTCGCCAGCGCTTGGTCCTGCAATGTATGGCACGTGGGCTGGGATCGTCCGTGCATGCGCTTGAGCGGAAGCGACAGGCTGAATCCACTCATCCATTACACATAGCTATGAGGCAGGCTGTGAAATCTTAAGCAAAGTGGAAGTTGCCAGCTCAAAAACATCGCAGCCAAGAGAGGCCAAAGTAGCACGTTACGGAGACGCTTAGCAAGCGCGGACGCGTGCCGAGGTCAAAGCTACTGCAGCCCCCGCCGTGGTTAATCAACACGAACAATTACAAACTGAAGAAGAAGCCCAACTTTAACGAAACACGGCGTCTATAATCTTTGGGAAACAAAGCCAAACCCACGTTTCGCTCGTGATAGATATGTTTTACAAGAGTTTAGCACACCCATTTTCTTTCTGTATTTGGCGCTAGCTTTTTTTGAACAGAACGATTTGTGGATGTCCTTGCACTCATTATTCGCACAAATTAGGTTTTGAACCGGAAAGTCTGCGATGCATTTCAGAGTTCCGTCTTCAGCATACATAAATACTCGAACTTTTAAGTGCGGTGCACTTTAGGGTGGCAGGCTGTCGTACGCTGTCGTTGTCGCTTGGCGTAACTCAGGCAGAACCACATATAGCATAGCCAGCTGTAGCATACTGAGCGCACGCTTCGCGCCAAAGAGAAGTTTGCTTCCTCTTGTTCTTCGAGTGCCATGATGATGATTTTAACGCGTCTTCTTCCTCCAGTTCCTTGAGCGCCTTGATGATTATACGCGTATCAACGCAGGCAGAACGACATATACCATAGCCAGCTGCCGCATATTGAGCGCGCGCTCACGCAAGGAGGGTCTTCTTTCTCTTGTCCTTCGAGCGCCTAAAGTGCGGACATTACTATTATGGCTGGGGAAATACGACAACACAAGGAACATATAAAAATTGAAAGAGGAAGCAAGCGAGAAATAGAGTGAGAGAAAGAAAGGGAAAAAAATTGGATGAAAAATATAAATAAAGAAAAAAACACAGAAAAAAACTGGAAAAAAATGAACAAGAAAGAAAGAGAGGAGCAAGGAAACGAAAAAACGAGAGAGAAACAAAGAAGGCTGCCCAACTCCGCAGTTCACACTCCCTTCAGGCCTGGCACCAATAGGGCGAAGCTGCCTTATTTTTTTTTTTTTTAACACGAAAGCGTTTTATGCCGGGGTCCACCAACATTTCAGTGACGTATTTGC
Organism: Rhipicephalus appendiculatus; assembly: GCA_030522465.1. Taxonomy (NCBI): domain Eukaryota; kingdom Metazoa; phylum Arthropoda; class Arachnida; order Ixodida; family Ixodidae; genus Rhipicephalus; species Rhipicephalus appendiculatus. The sequence continues at coordinate 30,643 of JALIZH010021387.1, read as the reverse complement.
GTCACGGAAATGACGCTGAGAAAATGTACAGGATCAGATGTTAAGGAAAAAAGTTCTGTCAACGGGAGTCGAACCCGCGACCTCTCGGTTCGCAACAACTGATGCCGGGCACGATATCCACTGCGCCACGGCAATTTTTATTTTCTGTATTGCACCGCGCCACGGTCACACACTCCAGAGTCTTTACAAACGGGCCTTTTATATTTCTCACTTTCCTTTCACAGTGCTTTTGGTCGGCGGGCTTGTGGCGCTGTCTGGTAGTGGTAAACAGAAGTAGTGCATCATGACTAGGGCTTCCGCGATCAGATCCTGCAATGCGTCGTTGCTGCGCGTCCGTCGCAATTTTGTCAACGTCTGAACACACAGGTGGCGACCTTAGCCTAAGCGTCGGCGTCGCTCATAGCATCTATCTATATACTAAAAATCCATACCAAAAGTATCCATCCGTACCAAAAAGTTCTGCGACGCGCGCCTACCTCGCCTCGCTGTAATACCGCGCTCCCACTTACGCTCGCCGAGAGAGACACAAAAATTTTATTAAAAGAATCAGTCAGTCACATCAGGCATTGCGCGACGCCCCTAGCCGTTCTGCAGGAATCCCCTTTGAGACACGGCAGCATCAAGGGCTTGACTGATGAGTGTTGCTGGACGTTGGGGTCTTGGCTACGGAGCAGAGCCTCCCAGGGTTCTAGAGTGTGTGAACCATCGTATTGACTCGAACATGTCCACACCATGTGGGCCAGATTTGCTGCTTAACTGCAACATTTGCACTGTGGCCGCAAAACTTCTGGGTGCCACTTGCTTTAGAGTACGGGGTTTGGAAAGATCCCTGTCTGAAGAAAAATCGTGGCCGGGCTACCGGAGACACACGACGTGCGTTACGTTTGCCTTTAGTCCAGCCGTGGCGTTCAATAACTCTTTAACGTGCAGCGGCATTTCGACCTTATCCTGCGTTCATTCAGCGACGTTCTTGGGGCTGTCACACAGCTTTTTCTGTTTACACTCTCACCGTTAGCTACTACAGCTACCACAAGGGTTTGTTTAAACATTGATCATGAACGTTAGTCGAAGGGATAAAGATGTACCACCAAGCGTCAACACGGATGCATCCACGTTGAGCACTACACATTGTGCAAGCTCTCTTACATCAATGTACAGTAAGCATTAAACTACTTCTGGAAGGACACGTTTTACTTTCCTGTTATACCGAATCCTATGCTGGAGGGATCAGCCATGTTTATTTTTTGTTTACTGAACGGAAAAAAGTGGTTAGTATTTAATGGGAACAATATTGGTCCAAGAGCCGAGCCTTGGGGTACAGCTGTAGTTATTTCGTAAAACTCAGTCTGGGTATAGGCTATTTCCACTGTCTATTCCCCCTTGTAATGGGTAACTTTTGAAGAAATGGACGCACGTCCCACGAAAGCCGTAACGTTATAATTCATTCAATAATATGCTAGGGACACCAGTACCAAACGGATTTTTACATAGAGAAATATACGTGTAACACTTTTATGGTTAATAAAGCAATAATGGATAAGCTAAGTACAAAACAGCTCTGTCAATTGGCCGATACGTTTTCTAATCTCATATTGGCAGAGCATTGTATATGAGCGTATGTACTAAGGGTGCGATACCCTGTGTTTTCCTTCAACACATGAATCACGTAAATATATCATGAAATTTTGAGCTACACATATCCTACATTTGTGCTGCGAAGATTGTCGTCCCTGTCTTCCGAAGACGCACTGTAGGCTGTCTCTGGTGCGAACTGCGTATACGCTACGCTTTCGCGCCTTGCACTGCAGCATTTCAAAGGAGGTTAGCGCTAAACAGGGTTTCGTGACGTTTGAGCATTCTGTCCCAATTTCATCATGTTGTACCTGACTTGACGTTTACAACACTGGCGACGAAAATATGGGTGGGAGCCTATAAACATTTTATGGACTGATCAAATGATTTTCCTGTACTTCGTTTGCGGCGACGCTATTCAAACTGAATAACATCGCCCCTGTTCTATATTCCAGTGAGTCGATGAGTCTGTAGAAGAATTGAGTGTTTTTGTTAAACAGAGCAGGGATAGCTAAGTAGGTTCTTGCTTTTGTCGCCTATTAGCATGCTTCGCCTTGCTTATCATATGGTAGCTTGCGGCGATCGTGGCAGCTTGCAACAGGGGGGACGAAGAAAGCAGTCGACTCGAACACTGTGGGAAGCCTAGCCTCCAAGCTTGCCCCGCTACTCGAACGCTCCTGGAACATTGGTCATGGTCCACAGTATTCTGATCTAAGAAAACTGCCCCCACCTGCGAAGGTTGTCACCTGTTCCGAATAATGTTTATTTCCCTATGTCCCTCATTCTCGGCAAAGAAGCATTCACAGAGAGTTGTCCACGTGGACGAATGGTACATAATTACACTACAACTAAATGTACTTATTATACGCATATCAATCCATCTCGTTAGTAGCCGCTGGTAAATTGACCGGCACGCTGCCATCATGAATACTGCTCAGAATTAGACACCGTTCGGCTATCAGCGGCAAGTTTTCGCAGATTTGGGATGTCGCGTGTGAAGCAGGCGATCTTAGAGCACATTACGAATTTTGACCAATTGCGAAATACCGATGGACAAAAATTTGCAGTATTGAAATTACTTTATTCGCTAACGTTATACGTAGTCATGCATAAGTCGCTATTACACGATGGGTCATTTTCGCTGCATTTGTTGCTTCGCGTTAGGAGCAGGTGCTGTGGGCATGACCCACAAAAATTCGACCAATCATAAGCAGCTAGCGACCGATGCGGAAGCGAAGCGGGGTAGGTTAGTGTTATAATCGCCCACATATATCAAAATAAAATTTAAACTTACACCATTTGCATAGGGTTATTTAATTGGAAGGACAGGAGAGGGAGCAGCAAGGAGACATTTGCCCACTTTTCCCTTTTCCCCTCTGTCAAAAGTAGGAGGGCAAAAAACGACACCTAGTATGTTATTCGTAGTCATCCATATTCTTATACAGCGCGCTCAAGGTGGTTTCCATTAAAATGACTCGAATGAACGTGCTCCTCTTCCCCACCAAGGCCTTAAATTAGATAACTTTTACAGTAAAAAAAAAAAAAGCAGTCGTCTTATTCTTAGGGCTTTTCACAAGTACTTTGCCTTGTAAACCACATGTTTTCTTTAAAATATGAGAACTGGACATATTAGAGGTATAGTACAAGCTTCGTTCGCTTTTAATTTACAACGCCGAACTCGGACTATAATGTTTGCCGATGGAATGCCCAGATTTAAAACAGGTTAAATGTGGTGCGCACCGGGTAAGCATATTGGAATTTTTTTTGCGGAGCTGTTGGCTGGCTTCTGGCCAAATAGTGCGTGCGTTTAGAGGGTGTGTGCAAAAAAGTCTCTTCGACAAAATTGAATCTGAGTACAAGGGGAGAGTGCTGGGTGAGGTGCGAAGGGCGCTGACGAGAGAAGGGCCAGGTGCCCCTTAGGCCTGCTATGCAACTGGACGTGTGTTTGTCGCGTACCTCTACTGTCGCAGTGATTCACACGTGCGTCTGCGAGGGTCATTCTCAATCCGACATTGCCACCTTCATTTAGCGGCAGTGGTACGCCCGAGGAACAAGGAGCTTACGAGGAAAGACGCCGACAGCAGCGAGAAAGAACGCGCCTGAGACGCCGAGTGCAATCGACGACGGCGACAACGCTGCCGATCGTTTCGCCGGGGACAAAGCGAGGTTTCGGGGAGTCTTTCTTCGGCATATGGGAAGGAGGGGGACTTAAAACGATGGCGCGATGCTTCTTGTCCCTGATGGTGATGGCATCCCGTGCAGCGATATCGCGGTGCTGTACCACACAGCTACGTTGGTCGCACAACTTCACAGAGTAGAATGGCTCTGAATTTTCTGTTTCTAATATTCATTGACAAGATCGCAGGCAGTGATAACAAGGTTAAATTTACAATCCATGCAGATAACACCAGGTTATACTTTCGTGGGAATCATAATAGGGATATTGTAAGAAGAGCTAATGAGACCCTAATTTCTGCAATTTGTCTTCATCCTAACAACCTAAAATTACCATACCGAAACTCAGGAAAGAAGTGGAAATTTAAGGGCTCGATTTGCTTTGTTAGACACAATATTAATCAGAACTTACAGACATTGATGCCATGGAAAGTACAGAAGATGCTAATAGTAGTAATTTTACATTTTAATGTAAATATGAAGAAAGAAAAGAGGACGAAAAGATAACTTGCCGCTGGCAGGGACCGAACCTGCGACCTTCGATAACGCGTCCGATGCTCTACCAACTGAGCTACAGAGACGGTCATCCCCCCCGTACATTTTATGGGGTATATACAGATTTTAGTCATTTTGGAGATAGATATACACATGTTCAGAAACGACCTGTATATGAGATATTGAAACGTTTTCTTTTTTCTTTTTTTTTTTCAAATGGCAACGCTTGCTGACAACTTGCCACCGCTGTACCATCTTCTCTGCCCCGACCCTTGCGGGCTAAATTGCGTGAATGCGGCCCGCTGATGGAAGTGAGTTTGAGACCCCTGCTTTAAAGACTCACCGATAAGCGCGTCAAAAAAGTATTAATTGGGTCCTAGCGAGGGACCTTTTAAGAAACATTACTATGTAAAAATGTAAGCACGCGCAAAGAAACAATGACGCAAGTAGCAGCAAGGAAGCCAGACGAGCGCTAACTTCAATCTCGCTTGTACGCGTTCCTGGTTCTAAATGAAACTGGCCGAAATAGCCGGGTCTCAAACCAAGACCTGCTGCCGTTGTGCAGACCGCATAGACAGTGCAACAAACAGGCGGATTTTACGGTCGCGTACATCCAAATATTATCGGGGGTTTTACATCACAAAACCACGATATGATTTTGAGGGACGTCATTGTGGAGGACTCTGGAAATTACGATCATCTGGTGTTCTTTAGCGTGCACTGTCATCGCACATATAGCATTTCGCCTGCATCGAAATGCGACCGCCACCTCTGGGATCGAACACGCAACTTTCAGGTCGGAACCCGAGCACTGTAACCGCCACAACACCGCGGAGGATGGTCGTATATATGAATATACTTGGTTTTATTACGCTTTCACGAACAGTTAGCCAAGAGGAGAAGACGAGCTGTATACCATGTAAATAATGAAAATATTATTTCGGTCTTATTTTATTATGTGCGCTAGAAACGTGAAAAGCGTTGTTTAAATTAAAGCGTCTTATTCAAAATTCTTAATTCCAGAAGGTAATTGAGCAATCTCGCGCTTGTCATGAATTTCGGCCTTTATTTCTGCTCGTCCTCGAGCTCTAAAAAAATGTTGTCACTGGCAGTGAATACCGCACGGTCTGTTGCATTCACGCTATAGCGCAAAATAATTAATTTGTAAAGTGACGCCAACAAATATCAGGGACGTCATGTTTGTTTCTGCATAATGTCAAACCATCGCCATTGGTATTTCCTTGAAATTAGCGTTTTTAGATGAAGAAAACGGCAGCGACGAAAGGACGTCCTTACTTTCTCCAAGATACCGGCGGGGGCTGACGACCGCAAAATCGGACGAAATATATTGAAAAGGACGAGAGGAAGGGCCGCACGCCCTTTCGATATTCAGTGTTTTTCAAGCACAGCCAAGTGAGTTGTGTACACGCATTCGTTGAAAAAGAACTGCTGATTCACTTTCGAGCATCCAGCCGACCGCCTGCCGTACGCCTAGCTCTTATCAGTCAGCGATCACGGTTCGCTCTCGGTGGCGATAGTCGATATTTTTTTTATGTATGTATTGTCGTTTTGTCTGCCCCGCGGCCTGCGTCACGGCGCCAGTTTTGAAAGTTGAAGGCCTGTACGCCACGTGGTGTGAAAAACGGTGAACTAAAAGCGATGTCCCGAATTCCTGGGTATGTTGACAGTTATAGCACCGTATAACGTGGATGCATCTACGTTGACATTTGGTGGCACATCTATATCGCAACGACTAATGTTCATGATCAACGATTAAACAAACTCTTGTGGTCATAGATGCTTGTGGTAGCTGTACGGTGAGAGCGGAATCAGAGAAAGCGAAGTGACACCAGAAGAGCGTCCTTGATTGGACGCCGAACTTGGGCTAAGGGGCTAAGGTCGCCTACTCGCGGCATGTTAGAGTTATTGAACACTACTGCCCGACCAGAGGGATACGCAACGCGCGTCGCGTCTTCCCCTTTGGCCAGCTGCGATTTTTCGCGGGGTGAGCGTGAGTTGGGAACGCTAAGAACTCGCGCGTCGGAGAGCATTCTATGAACGAGGCCGACGCTAGCGGTAAGGTCGCCACCTGGCATTGTGTTAATGCATGGACAAAATTGCACTTTTCCTATTCGAAACTCGCCGAATGGGACGGACGCGTAGAAACGACGCTTTGAAGAAACAAATCGTGGATTTCACGGGCATAATGCTTTACTTCACATTAGCAAGAGCACTGTAGGAGGACAGTGGTAGATATAAAAGGCGCGTTTGTAAAGCGTGCATGGAATGTGACCGTGGCGCAGTGGATAGCGTGCCCGGCATCTCTTGTTGCGGACCAAGAGGTCACAGGTTCGACTCCGGTTAACGCAACTTCTTTTCTTTGTCTTCTGATCATGTGTATTTTTTCGACGTCATTTCCGTGACGGAAATACGTCACTGAAATCTTGGTGGACCCCGGCTAAAACACTTTCGTGTTAAAAAATATATATATATATATATAGCAATGGGTTGTAACACAACGGAGGCGTTGTCAACAAGGATAAAATATTTATTTAGTTCCCAACAGTTTCGGGAGGGGACCTCCCTTCGTCAGGGGGTTGAGTCAGGGGTTGAGTTTAACTCAACCCCTGACGAAGGGAAGTCCCCCTCCCGAAACTGTTGGGAACTAAATAAATATTTTATCCTTGTTGACAACGCCTCCGTTGTGTTACAACCCATTGCTGAACCAAGACAACTGGCCCATCGAACTATTATTCTCACTGACTATATATATATATATATATATATATATATATATATATATATATATATATATATATATATATATATATATATATATATATATATATATATATAGGCTTCGCCAAAAGAAATGCGGTGATCCTGCAATTCAGCTTTGCGATAAATTCGTGCCAGGTGCTTTTTGTGTGACTAGTGAGTACTTTCTCGCGGTTAATGTAAAAGCGACGCATATTAAGAATTAAAAGTTCGTCGTTCCCACCTAACATGCTGCGTTTGGCTGAGTAGCCATGTCAGAATCCTTGACAAGAGTTTCCTGAATGTTTACTCTTCAATCTGAAACCAGTTACACGATCGTGTGTCTATATCATAAAATCAACTATGTTCACCGCATACACAACTATCTTGGTTGAACATTTTCGATACCCTTTGTTCTGGACTTTTCGCTCATAGTAAACTCCACTATTGTCGGCAACCAGATTTCCTGCGACATAAGCTCCTTAATATTTCCGAAGTCACCGGTCGCACGCATACCACGGGCCGTGTAATGCAAGCATGTGCCCCATGTGACCTGGAGGAAACGGTTTCACGATGTGTGGGGCAAGCAAGTCACGTTAAATTTCCAACGTCTATTCTCGCTGTTTCTGGGTTGATATATACTGTAAATCACCTGCGGCGCATACGCGTGTACCACGGGCCGTGTTATGCGGGTATGTGCCACATGCGACCGGTGCAAAGGGTTTCATGACATCTGGCAGGTAATTCACGTTACTCCTATCATGACCTGTGAATCATGTTCGTCTTACACCGAAGCTAACTTTGGTGCATACCAAGTTAAGAAAATAAGCGCAAGAGCGCCCAGATGTATGCGACTAGATAGATAGATAGATAGAAAGAAAGAAAGAAACGGTCAAATTGTCTTTGGTTCGCTAAGAACGCTTCGCATTTCAAAAAATCACATATTCGCCGCAAGGGCGAAGCAATGAATGTGATAGCAACAACTTGTAATAATAATACCTGGGGTTTTGCGTCCCAAAACCAAGATATGATTATGAGAGACGCCGTAGTGGAGGGTTCCGGAAATTTCAACCATCTTGTGTTCTTTAACGTGCACTGACATCGCACAGTACACGCGCCTCTACCATTTCGCCTCCATCGAAATGCGACCGTCGCGGCCGGGATCGAACCCGCGACCTTCGGGTCAGCAGCCGAGCACCTTAGCCACTGCTCCACCGCGGCGGACAACAAATTGTAACGGTATACGAAGTTAGGCTAGCAGCTACCTCAATTAGGATCCGATCTGGCGTAACTCTACAAAACGAAATACGGCCGCTCCCGGTAGCGAAGCGGTTTTCGTGCTGTCTGCCGCTTCAACGTCAAGTAAGCTGACAGAGCACAGCGCGTACAAAGCTATGAGCCGTCTGTCGATCTCTGTAGAGAATGCGCGCGCGATCGCGCCCTTTTCATCAAAGTTGGCAGTAGCTGACCGAGCGACGCAGCCCTCCCACCGGCAAACCTTCATGCTCCTTCGTCCGACGGAGCCGGCCGGCGTGTTTCATCTCTGCTTGAACCGCGCCCGCGTGCAGCCTTCGCAAGCGTTTGTGCACACGTAGAACGTACGACGCGCGGGACGATATTATCGGATATCGGATTGGATTTTATACGGAACATGACGGCGACGGAAAGGCGATGACAGAAATGCCCCTCGAGTGTCAATCTATTCGATATTACAAAGAACTCGCAGCGTCCCTTGTGCACTCGCCTAAGACGACTTCAAGGCGCAAACCATATTCTTTTCCTTCCGAGTGATTTATCGATCCTCGCCTTCCCCCCCTCCGAAAGTTTTCTCGCCTATGGGGTTTTGAACGGCCTCCGTGACCGGCCCACCTTCGACCAAGTGACGATGACCTATGATTACGTCATCGTGTGGCGTCACATTGTGATTTCGAAGTGGCATCATGATGACGTCACAAATTTTTGGCGACATGTGAAGTCATGATAACGTCTTAAGGTGACACCTCATCACCTGAAGATGATTTTTTCCATGACTCGAGTTGACGCTGACGGTCAATTTTCGTGTTTCATGAGGCATGTAAGGCTTTCGCCTGAATAAAGAAATTACAGTTTCACCGCAGGAGCGAAGCAATGAATGCGGTTGCGACACATTGTAATGGTATGCGAAGTAAGGCTAGCAGCTAACTCTTTTGGATCCGATCTGTCATAATACTAGAAAACGTTTGTATAACGAAATAAGGCCGCTCCAGGGAGAGAAGCGGTTTTCATGCACTCTGTCGTCTCAACGCGCAGCGGTGAGAGCACAGCACGTAGAAGGGTATACGAGCCCGTTTGCTAATGTCTGCCGAGACAGCGCGCCAGCGCTCGCGAACCTACGCTTATAATCAAAGTTCGCAGTTGCAGCGCAAGCGACGTTGCCCCCCCCCCCTCCCCCTTCCATATTTCACAGCGCGAGACAACACCACAAAGAACGCGCACAAGACACGCGGAGCGCTGATTGGCTACTGAAATTTTATTGAAACCAGCAAGCCTTTTATACCCACTGGTGACCAGAAAAAAAACATACAAGAAACATGCGCTGACAGAACATTGGTGCCGGCAGAAAACATACACACGTCAAATTTCACAATCAAGGCCCTTGAATTTCTTTTTTTTTTGGGGGGGGGGGGGGAGGACAGAGGGCACTCAGGGTGCAGTTACACTCGTGTCCTGAAATCTTGTAAATATGCCCTGCAATCGCGCATGTTTCTTGTACAATTTTTTCTGGTCACCACAGGCCCTCCGGCTCCTCGAGGGTAAGGAAATCACACACCACTTAATTTGTTGGTTCCCCGCTCATCAGGGTCGGATGGAAGGTGTTCCCCCCCCAACCTCAATGAGTCGGCTAATGGGGCTGCGCGTGACCTAACCTACCGCGCTACCCCTGGACAGATTAGACGCGACTCCATCGAGAACAGGGACACTCCTTCTACCTACAACGAAATAACAAAACACTTCTGTCTCGCACGTAGAATTTACTCTCTTACACATCCGCGGCTCTGTTGAGCCGCGGATGTGTAAGAGAGCAGTGAACCAGTGGCGTAGGCAGGGGGGGGGGGGGGGGGTTCAAACCTCCCTGAAATTTTTCAATTTTGCTTGCGTATATATACACGCAGACATACAAACGCACGCACGTACATAAAGTATGGCTGAACCCCCCCCCCCCCCTCCCCCGAAAAAAATTTCTGGCTACGCCCCTGCAGTGAACTAGAAGAACTCAGTGCAAAGGGTGAAGTGGGCCTCCCCTTGCTTCTGGTCACCGTGATTGGCACCCGAAGCAGTGGCGCTGTCGTCTACCACTCTTGAATGCGACAGGTTTGGGACGTGCAGAACCGTTGCAATTCAGAGGTGCGTTTAGGGGCTCTGTGGTTGTGCTTCCCCAGTGTTCTCATGTGAACGTGGTCACGTGCTTCAATGAGTGCAAAGCAACGTCTTAATCGCTGCTATACACTCCAGGCTGTAGCACACGATACACGCGAAGTAACAGTGCCAAGAAGCTGTCGCTATTCAAGGTACCTGCCGACCCGGAATGGCAATCCACGCGGAAAAGAATGTACACAGAGCCGACAAGCCGCTAACCACAGACTACGCGGTATTTGAGCTGTATTTTAAGCCGCACTTCATTGTCGGGCCCTATGTACAGCATATAAATGGCGAGGAAGTTTGCATTCCACGCGGGACGCCCACGCACACTCCGAAAAACAGTTCCTACAATTTTGCCGAATCTTCCAGTTTATCTAAGCAAGCAGCCCACTCCCAAGAGGAACGAGCAAGAAAGGAAGAGCTATTATGAAGTCCCACGGCGAAATAAGGCACGTGGAGAAGCTGCAGAGGCGAGAGATGTAGACGAACCCACGAGTGGAAATGACGTCTGTGCGGCCGCGACTGTCGCTTCGTTGATGAAAGGCAACGTGCGTGGGAAGCGCTGGACGCTACATGACCTTCATGACGGAGACGTATCATATTCTACTTCATGTTCCGTCGACTCGAGTTCAGGGGAGGCCACTGTGAAAAAGGCCGTGTTCTTCACTGCATACAGTGTCGGTGCTTTGCACTTGACTTTCGTGCTAGGTAAACAGGTGGCCATGGCGCGTGAATATTCAAGTGACGTCAGAACTATTCAAGGTGCTATAACTACTCTGCAAGAAGTGCGTTACATGCATATCACGAGCAACCTAACAATGAGATTGCAAGGCCAAACTAAGCACGAGGTAAGAGTAGTTTGCACATTTAAACTGCGAGAAGAAGACAATACGTTAGAAACGTACAACACGCGCACATATACACGGCGCTTCGTGTGTGTGCGTGTTCTATGTTTCTACCCTGTTTTCGTCTTCACCGCAGTTTCAACGTGTCTATTGAATCTATGAACCAACTAGCGCAACAACATGCCATGCTTAAGCGCAGTTTATAGCACTAACTTCCAAGGCAAGGCTACGAAAGAAAGAATGGCTTCTGTGCAAATGAAAAGTGCCTACAATACATTCGTTTGGGACATTAAAAGCTCTTTCAAAGTCAATTTCTTTTTATGTTTTCTTTTTGCGTGCCACGTGTTCTGAAAATTATCTGCTTTCGCGTGTAAATATTAAATCAGCTTTAGATAGCCGGATTTTATTGCGATAGCAATTATATGGACACTCTCGGCTGATTTTTTCCCGTCGCCGTCTGTCGACGCCGTAATGTACCGGATATGTATATGTATGTGTATATATAAAAAAGGCATAAAGAAAAATTAATTATTAGAAAAATATTCCAAACCACCTGACCGGGGATTCGAACCAGCGACCCCTCGCTCCGCAACCTGCTGCGCTAGCCAACACAGCCACACGCCTTTTTTTTTTCTTTCTTTCATGGTATTTATTATGCGTATTTGAAATTATCACAAACGCTATGATGTAGTGATGCATTAACCCAGCGACAATAATCGCACAAGCACTGCACAAGCATTCATAAGCTTACATACATATACTGTGCAAGTCCAGAGAAACAGGAAAAGATCTTCAAAGCTTGCCACACAGGGAGGCTGGTAAGGATGAGCACCTCATCAAGATGGGGTGCCAGTCTGGTATGATGTCTAGTTCTTCGTAAATGTCCTTTAGATGGAGAGCCATACGCATGAAATGCATACTTGAAGCAGTGACTGGTTCTGCATTACGGTCTTGCATGCGCGTTTTCCACAGACTGTGCAGTCCCATAAGGAAAAACATGTCAAAGGGCACTTCATCAAGAGACGTTGGGAGAAGGTAACGTATCGTATGTGAATTAATGATAAAATATTTTTTAACAGTTCTTTGAAGGATGTCCCAAAACAGAATGGCATCTTTACAGCTAATAAAACAGTGTTCTGTTGTCTCCGGTACATCGCAGAGACGGCAGTTAACTGACGAAACAAAAATACCTTTCTTCTGCAACCATGATTTCACCGGCAGTGTATCAGTATGGAGCTTGTAAAAGAAGGTTTTTGTATCAGGAGAGATATACATTTTCCGAACTCGTTTTAGCACATCATGTCCTGGAAGGTCGGAATATACTGAGCGGTAAAGCGGAGGTGGGAAAAGCATGGATAACAAATCCTTGTAGAGTCTCCTGCGTGATACTGTGTATAAGTATTCTATGGAAAACCGGACCTTGAGGAATCGAACAGCGATGAGAACTTCCTGCATGAATCCCCACAAACACGGGCGCATAGAGAAATCTGAAGAAACAATCAAGTCAGGTAAGGCATTAACAAATGTAATATGCATGAATGATCGAATAATGGGATGGGAACTGTCGCGAAAAAAGTAGAACCTTGAAACTATTTGCCACAGATATAAATGAACAAATCCCAGCCCTCCCTCCCTTACTGGCCTGAATAGGTTGTCCCGTCTCATTGGTTCAAAAGTGGAAGACCACACGAAAGTTGCGAAAGTCCGATGAAAGCGTTGTATGTAGGACCGATCACAATGAATAAGTTGCAATACATAGTAAAGCTTTGTAGCTAAAAATGTATTGCAAGCTTCAGCTCTCCCAAAGATGGAAAGGTGGTGTGGAACAAAAGTTTGGGCCTGTCGTTCAAGCTTAGGAACGCGTTCTTTCCAGTAACGTGCACTGAATCTGTAGGCATCTAACGGCACACCAAGGTACTTTGGTGGAGTACGAGTCCAATTAATTCCTGCGAACTTCTCCGGCGTACTACCCCATGACCCAAACCATAATACTAAACTTTTAGATGAGTTTAAACGAGCACCTGATACAATACCGAATTTACTTATTGTAGATACCACATTCTCAACACTTCGTTTGTCAGAGCAAAAGAAAGCTACGTCGTCTGCATAAGCCAATACCTTAACTTCATTGCCTAATATATTGAAGCCGCGAATACTATTGGATTGTATTGTGCTCAGGCATAGCGGTTCAAGATAAAGTGCAAACAGCAATGGGGACATTGGGCAGCCTTGCTTCACAGAAGAGCAAATAGACACCGGCTTTGACTGGTGTCCATTAATAATTAGACGAGTTGAGCAGTCATTGTAACAACGTTTAACGCCTTCCAGCAACACAGAGCCAACATTTGCATGTTCCAAAAGGGAAAACAGAAAGGTATGACTGACACGGTCAAAAGCTTTGGCAAGGTCTACCTGTAGCATAGCAAGCTGTCCTTGACAACTGTAGCAATACTGAAGAAGTGTTCGAGCGATGTGTATATTTGTTTGTATGGAACGACCTCTAATTCCACATGTCTGGTGAGAACCAATAAGTATTGACATCACAAACTGTAACCGATTTGATAATACTTTAGCAAAAATTTTGTAGTCAACATTGGACAGCGCTATTGGCCTGTAGCCTTCAACGGAACGAAGTTTTTCCTTTTCAGAACTTTTCGGAATCAGAACAGTATGACTTTTGCAAAAGGACTGCGGGAGAGTCTTCATGTCGTAACTTTTCCTAAATATATCCAACAGAATTGAACTGAGAGTTGTTTTGAATGATTTATAAAATTCAGCAGGAATCCCATCAGGGCCAGGGGTTTTTGACAAAGGTAGTTGATCAATGGCCTGCTTAACTTCCTCTAAAGTTATAGGACTACTAATGATTGCGCAGTCATCTTCGTTCAATGGGCTTAACAGAGAAACAAAATTTGCTTTGCGTTCGCTACCATGGTCATCAGGAAGAGCACTAAACAACACTTTGTAGTACCTTTCGAATTGCAAGATAATGTCTTTTGTATCTGTTAGAAGAGCACCGTTAGAACGCAGATCTGGAATAGACTTGGACAGTGCGTGGCGCCGCTCATCAAGTAAAGCTTGACGCGTCGGTTGCTCAGAATTCAAAGTCCTGCTGTTCCGAGATCGAATACGCGCGCCTCTGTAGCGAGCAGCATCATAATTTTGTAGCTGGCACTTAATGCTTTCAATCTCATTATTGTATGCGCCTGGTTTTTCGCATTCAATCTCGTAAAGGTTACAAAGGCTTTTAAATAACCTCTTCTCCTCATTCTTTCGATAGTACGACTTGACAGATCCAATCTCTATGGCTAGCGCACGAACCTCTTGCTTAAAAAGCTCCCAAGCAGCGAACACATGCAATCCTTTAGAAAAAGAATTTCTCACTGCCTCTTTAACTCTATTATTGAATTCCTGATCGCTTATGAGGTCTGAGTTCATCTTCCAAAGTGCCCACTGTGGTCGGCAGTGAGTTCGGCGGCTTGTACCAATTTTTGCGATAACCATACAGTGATCCGAAAATGAAACTGGCTCAGTGCTGCACCAAAGTTCTCGAGGTAGGAGTGATGAAGATACGTAAATTCGATCAAGGCGAGCAAAAGAGATTCCCTGAAGTCGAGTATACGCAGTTACTTGACCGAATGTACCAATGTCAATGAGCCCTGCATTATCTACGATACCACTTAAAACTTCACCACTCCTGTCTCGGTGACTATTAGGATTGCTGCGATCACTAGGATTGCATACACAGTTAAAGTCGCCCATTAGTACAGTGAAATATTCACAGTTAATTAGACTGGACATATCTTCAAATAACTGAACCCTTTTTGAAATCTCATTAAATGCATACAAGTTGATAATCCTCCACGGCACTCCATGCAACACAAAATCGCAGCATATGTACCTGCCTTCGCTGTCAACATTACTACTAATTGCTGAACAAGGTAGACTCTTTCTCAGAAACAACCAGCAGCCCGCAGACAGACCTTTTGCATGTGAAACGCAAACGTTATAGTCGGACAGAAAGGGCCGTAGGGCCTTCTCAGTGTCTTCGTCACTCTCGATCTTTGTCTCCTGGATGGCGACAAAGTCGAGGCGTTTTCTTGTAAAAAGCCTGCGGAGCTGCGCCTGTTTCTGGAAAGACCTAAGGCCACGAACATTCAATGTTGCAAAGATAAGTCGCTCGGACTGCGCCATGATGACTACCAACAGTATGCTTACTGTCCCTTGTTATCACTTCTATAGGTCGCCACCAACGGTGAGGCTTCTCTTGAACCCCCACCAGGCCTCCTAGATCGTGACCGCCGACAATTTCCGCTGTGTTTCGACGTTCGGCGACGACGCACCTTCCGATTCACACTCGTTGTGTCGCTCTCCTTACTTGAATCTGAGCTGTACGTCGCTCGTCGCTTGGGAATTGTCGCATCCACAGAAACATGCATGTCGTCTTCTGACACCGTAGCAGGATGAAAAGGCTGCTGCGGAACTGAAGCGCACTTATCTGATGTTTCTTCACTGGACTTGTCAGAAGGTACGGCCTGTTCCTTAACAGGCTGGTCAGGACAATTTTGCTTCAACTGCTTGCATGGTTCACTCGGTTCTTCGTTTACCGCAGTTTCCTCAGACGCATCGACTGTTGTTTTCTTTGTGTCCTCGGTAGGCATTCTGCTTAAGCCGGGTTGCATCTGTGCTTGACGAAGTGTCCCCTGTCGCATCGAGCACTTCTGTGGCATCCATGATATGCTCTTGCAAGTTTTCATCCGGTTGCTGCGTGCGTTGTCGTAGTTTGTTGGCGTAAGTCATGACACATTCCTCAGTAGAATGACCAAAGCGCCCGCGATATAGTTCGCATGGCATACAAATCGGCCCTAGGGCTCTCACGATATGCAAGCTCCGAGCGATTACTAGAATTAGGCATATATAACACCCTCGATGAACTCATTGAGGCGCACAAAACTGCGAAACTAGCCCGTCTGTCAAGTACCGATGCGGGCAGAAGTGTTCTGAACAGACTAGGCATGAACCCCGTAATGGACTCGGCTGGGCGGACCTCGCTACCACAGGCGATCAGACGCCAGCTCGTGGTGAAGCCTCTTCCCAAGAACATGCTACCGGGCAGACATGACGGAAGGCGGTCTGCCAGAGCAAAATACCTGCATGAAAAATAGAAAACCAACCAATTCGTCACGTACGTAGACGCGGCCAAACAAAATGACCAATGGTATACCGTGAGTGTGGTGACCGGAGGCGGACAGATTACCAATACCGCCTCGGTACAGGTGCCCTCCGCCGTAGAAGCTGAGGAGGCTGCTATTGCTTTGGCCATGACGAGCGCCTCCACTCGAACGATCTTAAGTGACTCGAAGAGAGCCATCATTAACCTTTCGAAAGGTACCATCAACATCCGAGCGGCGAGGATTTTGAGAAACTGTCAGCGTGACAAAATTATTGAACTAGTATGGGTCCCTGCCCACTCGGGGAACCCTGGGAACGAGGAGGCGCACCGCGTAGCCCGAGGTCTAACAAACCGGGAGGCGCGTCTCTCGGACCCAGTTTTCCCCGGTGAGGCACCGACTTCATTTAATGACATAACGAATCTCTACAAAAATGAACGGCGTGTCTACCCTTCGCCCGATGAAAACCTCACGAGAGCGCAGGCCACGATCCTCCGCCGCATTCAAACTTACTCGTTTCCTAGTCCTCACCGGCTGGCATTTATTACACGCGGATCGGTTAACCCAATCTGCCAAAATTGCAACGCACAAGAATTGGCCACACAAAATCACATATTGTGGGGATGTGAAGGATTTCCTCCCCTCAGAACGCTCCTGCCAACTCGCTCACGGTCAGCGTGGGAAGAGCTTCTTAAGACACCCGTCAAGGAAAAGCAGCTAGCGATTGCTGCCTGGGCCGAAAGGGTCGCTGCCCACGTGGAGCCACCCTAAGGCCCGCGCCTTCTGTGCGAATAAAGTTGATTCCTCCTAACGGCGAGCTATTCATATACACCATTTGCCGCTCGCGGTACGCAGATCTCGGAACAGCTTGAGCGTGTTTTCTATCACGCAACGCTTTTACAGTTTCTTTCAAATTGAAAACTGCCCTGGAGATGCGCACGAAAACGCAACTCGCTTCTGTACCACTCATGATGTAGAAGGAAAAAAAAGAACACCGGGCACACCTGGCGTCAGACGCCACCGCGTGGCAGGAGACGCAGAGGGTTCATTCAACGTGCCGCAGTTTAAAAGAAAAAGAAGTATCAAACAGCGTCGAAAAATCATATAATCATATAATCAATTCTTGGCCAATTCCCCCTGAGTGGGTATGAGCCATGCCAGAGGCAATAACAACAGCGTCGGCTTCTGCATTGTGGACACTCGCAGCGCGTTGCTCAAATACAAACACGTAACAACTGCGACAGCTGTTCACGCTTGTCCTGTGTATACCTATGCGTCCTTCTTTGTCCTGCGACGGCGCGTTGCAAGTATCAAGCTGCTTGTCATTCTTCGTGTGACAAACTAATTTCTTGCTATCGCATTCATTGCTTCGCCCTAGTGGCGAAACTGTGACTTTTTCTGCATGTGCACCTTATAGCTGACACTTAAACATGTTTTTCAAGATCGCGAACATCACGCGAACGTTCGGTTTCACGAATAACCATTGCTTTGCAAAATTTAATGCTCGTGAAATTTCCGCATTACCCTAATGGCCCACTGAGGGCGAAAGAAATCACAGCTCGTCGAATGGCCTTCGCCTGCTACCAGCTTTGCTTGCTGCGAGAGGGCAGCTCGAACAGCCAGCTCGCACACTGCGATGCAGTTATACAATACCCAAAAATTAAATGCAAACTCAACCTGAATTACGTTAAAACATGGGCTGCGGCTAACCGCACACTTTACCTTCTCGTGTGTCATGTCTGCTGCTGAGGAGAGCCAGGACGAGCTTTCAAGAGTGGTCGATGGCAGCGCCGCCGCTGCAGATGCCACCGCGGCTAACCGCGGCTGTCAGGCAGAGCGGCGTGGTCGTGCCGTGCCACTGGAAAGCATTCTAGTACACTGTAGACTGTACCAGACTGTACTCAGGGGGTGTCCCTGAAGCCCTGAAGCACGCGCATTTCGCAGCAGTTTTCCTACGACAACGTGCTTGCTACAAGCAAGCAATGCAGTCTGTGTCACAAGAGTAGCCATCTTTTGAAGCAGAACGCAAATACCATAGCCCTTATATAAAAGTTAGCTTTTGTACTGTTTACTCATATATGTAGTATTTGATTCACATGCTTTTCTGGCTAATAACTGAACTTCTTTTTGTTTTTCTCGTCGTGTTTCACTTGCTTCAAGTCGGTGGTCAAATACGAGTTTGTTAGCAGCGTCAGACGCAGCCGACGAAATAGTGAAACTTCGCTTAAATCTGGAGTTTCGGGACATCTTAGGGTTCCCTTAGTACAGTACATTGTACGACAGAGAAATGGGAAAAAAAAGCCCCCCACCTCCCCGAAGGGAATCGTGAGGAAATGCGAATGCATTTCGCGCGCGCTTCACTCCATTTATATATGGTGGTTGTGGTTCGAAGAAGGAAAAGGCGCCTAATTTCTGCAGCCCGGTTTTTTTTTTTGCTTTTTCTTGTTTTTTTTTAATTTTTTTATTTATTTTTTAAATTTTTTTTTTCATATATAGCTCCGCCGCAGACCGCTTTTAGTTAACGCGCACGCTGCGAATTTTTATTGTTCAACAACGCACAGGAGAAATCTCCCACCGGCACCACCTTGGAGGTCAAGATTCATTGCCATATATACGGGGTGGCCAGTGAACGGTTGTGCAGCGCGAGCAGTCGGTTTTTTCAACCAAGAAACTCGCTAGCAGACGCTGCCTGCGTCGGCGTCGCGAGGCGAGAGAGGGAGAGGGGGGGAGCGTAGGAGAGAGAGAGGGGGGGGGGGGCGCGCATGCGCAGTGGGATGTGGACGCTGCGGGCAGAGATGCCTAGAGAAGAGAGGGGGGAGCGTAGGAGAGGAGAAGAGAGGTGGGACGCGCATGCGCAGTGGGAGTGTGGACGGCGCGGGCAGGGATGCCTAGAGGAGAGAGGGGGGGAGCGTAGCAGGGGGAGAGAGGAGGGGAGGCGCATGCGCAGTGAGGGTGTGGTTGCCGCGGGGAGGGATGCCTAGGGGAGGGAGAGAGGAGGTTTTTTTTATTTTTATTTTTTTTTGAAAGGGTTTGCGCATGCGCAGTAAGGGCGGGCACGCCGTACACCACCACCACCGGATTAAGCTTCGCCATAAGATGCTTCACATCTTACACCTGCCGGCGCGCACACCTCCTCAACCTATCCTCCTCCTCCTCCTCCGCGGACAACGCCAACGCCGCACAACGCCAACGCCGGATGCCTGACATAGCCCGACTATGAAATGCATTCGCATTTAAAAAGTCAGTTTCACCACTATGCCGAAGCAATGAATGCGATAGCAAGAAATTATAATGTCACACGAAGAACGACAAGCAGATTGATACTTGCAGCGCGCCGCTGTAGCACAAAGAAGGACGCTCGAAAAGAGGCATACACAGGACAAGAGTGAACTAGCAACTGTCTAGTTACGTCTTTGTATTTGAGCAACGCGCTGCAAGTGTCCACAATGCAGAAGCAGACGCTGTTTGATATTTTAGATGTGAAGCATCTTATGGCGAAGCTTAATCCGGTGGTGGTGTGCGGCGTGGCCTCTCTTACTGCGCATGCGCAAACCCTTTAAAAAATAAAAATAAACCTCTCCCCCCCCTCTCTCTCCTCTAGGCATCCCTCCCCGCGGCAACCACACCCTCACTGCGCATGCGCCTCCCCTCCTCTCTCCCCTCCTATGCTCCCCCCCCTTTCTCCTCTAGGAATCCCTGCCTGGGCTCCCACTGCGCATGCGCGTCCCCCCCTCTCTCACCTCTCCTACGCTCCCCCCTCTCTCCTCTAGGCATCCCTGCCCACAGCGTCCACACCCCACTGCGCATGCGCGTCCCCCCCCCCTCTCTCTCTCTCCTCTCCTACGCTCCCCCCCTCTCTCGCCTCGTGACGCCGACGCAGGCAGCGTCTGCTAGCGAGTTTCTTGGTTGAAAAAACCGACTGCTCGCGCTGCACAACCGTTCACTGTCCATCGCGTATATATGGCAATGGATCTTGACCTCCAAGGTGGTGCCGGTGGGAGATTTCTCCTGTGCGTTGTTGAACAATAAAAATTCGCAGCGTGCGCGTTAACTAAAAGCGCACTGCGGGTCTCTGTGTACAGTCGGAATCTTCTGTCTCTCATTGCCCATTAGCAGCGATTGGCATGTTCCAGTAGGAAACACCGCTCCATCACTGCGTGCTTTGCGCCTCCTCAGTTTTCTCTCCTGCGCAACGCTGCGATAGCGCCAGCGTCAACGCCACGGCCAGTGTAAGCGTTAGCGCCCGCTGCTTCACATCTACACATGGTTCCCTTTAGCGGGAGATGGTGTAATTTTTTTTAAATGCGAAGCATTTCTTTGCGTACTGTAAGCACTTTTGCGTATCTATCTATCTATCTATCTATCTATCTATCTATCTATCTATCTATCTATCTATCTATCTATCTATCTATCTATCTATCTATCTATCTATCTATCTATCTATCTATCTATCTATCTATCTATCTATCTATCTATCTATCTATCTATCTATCTATCTATCTATCTATCTATCTAGCCGCCTACGTCTGGGTGCTCTCGTGATCGCCTGCTTAGCTTGGGGTATACCAAACTCTGTATGGTAGGGTAAGGAGGGTAAGAGAGTTTGGGGAATACAATTGTCCGGTCACGTACAAAACCCTGTCGCGTACGTCGTCAAACCCTTTCCTCCAGGCACGTGTGGATCATACCCGTATACCGCGGGCCGCGGTATGTGGGTATGCGCCACAGGTGTTTGACATTTATTTTATGTCTACCCAGGAACGGCGAGGACAGACATTAGTAATTTAAAAGCGAGAAAGAATGCAAATAATAAATATCAGGGTCCCAGCAGGAATGGAACCCAAGCAATCTGCGTGGCAATCAAGTATTCTACCGCAGAGCCACGCCAGGTCTCGGAACTGCTTTGGAAAAAGACCCTATGCAGGCGTAATGTTGGTGAAACGTCAGTTGTGGTTCCAGTGCTGGCTATCTAATTTTATAAACATTACATACGTACTCCTCTGAGGCAGGTATCATGTCGGGTTAAAGTCAGTTGTATTCTTAAGCGTCATCCACTGCAGGTTGGTCCACGAAGCACTATCCAGGGCTACCATCCTCGCAAGCACAAGTGCTACATATTAGATTACCGCTTCTGGTGTAGGTAATACCCATGTTTCTGTTGGCATCGATACGCAACTGTAAACAACTGGTTATATGAAACATATGCGACTGTTCAACATATGTCTGTGCGTACAACATTGGTACATATCTTTAACGTAATTTCGTAACGTTTCGCTGAATAAGAGAATTACAACCCAGTCACCTTGTCTCCGGATGCTTCGCATAACATCGATTCCCATGGTACTTGGGATCTGCCAAACTTTTTCTGCTAAACTGCGGCACGTGGAATGACCCCCTCTGCGTCTCCTGCCACGCGGTGGCGTCTGACGCCAAGTGTGTCCGGTGTTCTTTTGTTTTTTTCCTTCGATATCACAAGTGGCTACAGAAGGGGGGCCACTTTTTTCGTGCGCGCCTCAAGGGCAGTTTTCAATTTGAAAGAAAATATAGGAGCACTGCGTGACAGAAGAAAACACGCTCAAGCTCCTCTTAGATGTGCGTACCGCGAGCGGTAAATGGTGCATATGAATAGCTCGCCGTTATATCGCCGCTCCAAGCATGGCTCGTGGCCGTGTTGGCTAGCGCAGCGGGCTGCGGAGTGAGGAGTCGCTGGTTCGAATCCCCGGACAGGTACTTTTTTTTTGAATTTTTTTCTTTGTGCCTTTATATATATACGGTGAAGAAGAAGACGTGTCTCCGGTCAGCAGCATCGCCAACGCTCGGGTGCTGGGCTCGCTCGGCTCGCTCATCGCGCGCTTCTGGTAGCTTCCATCTTTCTAGACGGTGCTCCGCTCTGCCTCGCTGTGTTGCATTCGCAGAATCACCACAGAAACATACTGCCAATAAACCTCTTCTCAATTGGTGGAGGTGCCGGGGAGATGCTGATGACCGGAGACGCGTCTTCTTCACAATATATATATATATATATATATATATATATATATATATATATATATATATATATATATATATATATATATATATATATATATATATATATATAAAGAGTGTTCCACACTCGCCGTAATGGCCACACGCGGCGCCGACTGACGCTACCACGTTTAAAAATGCACATATATACCCTATAAAGTGGACGGAAGGATGACCGCCACCGTAGCTCAGTGGTAGAGCATCGGACGCGTTATTCGAAGGTCGCAGGTTCGGATCCTGCCGGTGGCAAGCTATCATTTCGTCCACTTTTCTTTCTTCACATTTACATTACAATTACTTCTAATAACGTCCCCTATACTTTCCTTGGCATCATTGTCTGTTAGTTCTCATTAATGATGTGTTTAGCCAAGCAAACGAGCCCTTAAGTTCACACTTCTTTCCTTCATATATATATATATATATATATATATATATATATATATATATATATATATATATTGTGGGCATTTGTTATGCGCTTCTTCTCATCTGTACATAATCATCATCATCCATTTGTCTCTCTGTCCTCATCGTCACCGGGTGCCATCACCATCATCATCGTGTGTGTGCGCGCTCTGCCTCAGGCTGCCTGTTCGCTGCCGAGTCCTTGGGCCGAATAAACGCTGTCTAAACCAAGACGTCATACGTGGTGGAGGTGAATTTTCGATCCTCGGTCCTCTACCAGCCCCCCTCTACATTCTAGTACACTCTACCTCTACTCCCTGGAGCTTCGTTCAGGCCGCCGCTTGCGCCCGCTGTCCGGCAACATGTCGCAGAACGAGCCTGCCGGTGCTGCTGCCATCTCCACCCAGCCGTCGCAAGCCACGCTTCCTGTTTACGTACATGGACACCAGCGTGACCCCCCCTCTCTTCGCCGGTCTGCGCGGAGAAGACGTGGAGGACTGGCTCGATGAACACGGCCTCGTGAGTGCTGCTAATAGGTGGGACGATACCGCAAGCTGCGTTACGTCTCTTTCTATTAACTGGTGTCGCGAAGACGTGGTACTTCAACCATGTCATCGACTTGCCCGACTGGGCTACCTTCAAGCAGCAGCTTCCGACATGTCTTTGGCACACCGGCCATTCTATCCGCAGTCGCGAAGAGAACTCTCGATACTCGCCAACAACATCCCGGTGAGTCGTACACGTTGTACATCGAGGACGTTCTTGCGCTCTGCCGACGTGTCAATTCGTCCATGCCGGAGTCGGACAAAGTGCGCCATATTTTGAAGGGTATAGGATTTGTTGCCTTTAATGCCCTCGCTGCACAGAACCCAGCTACCATTGCCGAAGTCGTCACAACATGTCAGCGCCTCGATGCCCTGGACTCGGTTCGTCTGCAACCAGACATTGGCCAACACCACTCTACGGCTCAAAGTCACATCCGTAACCTCATCAGGGACATCATACGTGAGGAATTGCAGTCCATGGGCTTCTCACCTCCTTCACCATGTTCTGCACAGTCTCCTAGAGCGGCCTTGCGCGACATCATCAAGGCAGGAAATCACACCAATGACCTGCCCTGCCCATGTCCAGTCACCCGATTCTCAGCCCGTACCAACCTACGCGCAAGTTGCTGCCGCGCCTCCCAGCGACGCAAACATGACGTTGCCGCTACCATCGTACGCGTCGGTCGCTGCCGCGCCTACCGTGAATTTCCGTTCGGTACCGCCTGACTCTTCATCGGCCCACCTGACCGCACTCTATCCAGGTACTGCGAACGCCTTCTACTCACCATCGTGGCGCTCGTCCCGCCCAGTATGCTATTACGGCGGGTATCGTGGCCACATTTCTCGTTTCTGCCGCAAGCGCCAGCAAGACGAGCGTCGGGGTTACGACATGCGTGAACGGGATTTTTCCTCTTCGGCTTCGTATCAAGGTCAGCATTATTCGTCGCCTCCGCACCGATCACCATCTCCGCCCGCATCGAGTGCACCACGGAACAGCCGGAACACTAGATGCCGCTCACCTTCGCCCTTTCGCCGCTCCTCCTCTCCACTTCGGCCTCCCTCATTCGCCACTGACAATCATTCGAAAAACTAAGTGATGCAGTTTCCGGAGGAAAAACTGCATTCCAAATTAGGACTGATTACTGTATCAGGCCCGTGCAACATGGTTTTTGTAGTAGTGGAAGGAGTCCACGTCGATGCTCTGGTGGACACAGGTGCGACATTTTCTGTTATGCGTGCTCATTTGTTCCAACGTCTGAAGAAAGTGATGACGCCTTACGATGGACTGACGTTAGTTGCTGCCCAGGGGAACACCATTCGCCCTTCCGCTTTTTGTACTGCCCGTGTTTTTATCGATGGTACCCGACATCATATCCAGTTCGCGGTCCTGACCCACTGATCTCACCAATTAATTTTAGGATGGGATTTTCTGTCTTCTGCTTCCGCGGCTATTTGTTGTGGACAACACGTCGTCTACCTCGCTGACACCCACTACATGCTCGACGACGACACCCACAAGCCACTTCGTCTGGTTGCTGTGGAAGATACGGAGTTACCACCGCGTCAAGAGCAAATTGTGGCTATTACCTCTAAAGACATCGACCATGGCGATGTCTTGGTCTCAGCATCATTTAGTTGCGTCGGTAAAGGCATTGTTCTCGCGTCCGGCGTGGTTCGTTTTCGTAATGGCTCTGCACTTGTCACTGCCTTGAATCCAAAATCAGAGAGAGTTCTACTTCTATAGAGCACCACGGTGGCCTGCGTTACCGATCCCAAGCCTGCGTGCGTCGTGCCACTTCAAGCCGTCTCCTCCAATGACCCCCCTAGTGGTGAGCCTGCTTCTTCTTCCGCCTTTACTGCAGCCATCAGCAACGACTTGACAGCTTCACAGACGCAACAGCTGCTTGCATTGTCAAAGAAACGCGCAAGTTCTTTTGATGTTTACTCGTCGACGTTGGGCCGCACTACCACACCAACGCATCGAATCCAGACAATCGGAACATCAATTGTACACCGCCGGCCCTACCGCGTGTCTCTTGCTCAGATAAAAATTATAGAATAAAACGTAGCTGACATACTCAAACGGGAGGTAATTCGCCCCTCAGCTAGCCCTTGGTCTTCTCCTGTGGTTTTGGTTCGTAAAATGGATGGCTCCGTGCGCCTTTGCGTCGATTACCGGGTGCTCAATAAGATCACTCGCAAGGACGTGTACCCCATGCCACGCATTGACGACACCCTTGATTCCCTACAAGGCGCGGAATACTTTTCGAGCCTCGACCTGCGTTCAGGATACTGGCAAATTCCCATGCATGAAGACGACAAAGAGAAAACGGCATTCGCAACTCACGACGGGCTATACGAATTCAACGTGATGCCTTTCGGGCTGTGCAACGCGCCCGCGACTTTTGAGCGCATAATTGATACCGTACTGCGCGGCCTGAAATGGAAGACCTGCCCCTGCTACCTGGACGACATTGTTATCTTTTCGTCAACGTTTCCTCAGCACCTGCAACGCTTGGATGAAGTTTTGACGTGCCTTGCCGGCGCTGGTCTCCAACTCAACACCAAAAAAAATGCCGTTTCGCCAGCAAAGCTATCAAGTTCTTGGGACACGTCGTGAGCAAAGACGGAATTCGGCCGGATCCGGACAAGATTGCCGCGGTCCTTCGCTTTCCGCGCCCCGAAAGACCGAAGGAGTTGCGAAGTTTCCTTCGCCTCGTCTCCTATTTTCGTCGTTTTATACGAAACTTCGCCTCAATAGCTGCTCCACTACACCAGCTACCTGCTTCTGACGTGCCCTTTCTGTGGTCTGAAGAATGTCAAACGGCATTCGTCCTGTTAAAGGGCGCCCTCACGTCCGAACCTGTACTCTGCCATTCTGATGAGGCCGCGCCGACTATCCTACATACGGACGCTAGCGGCCGCGGTATAGGTGCCGTTCTTCTGGAACGCGACATCTCTTCACAAGAGAGAGTCGTTGCATATGCCAGTCGAGTACTAACCGCTACCGAGAAGAACTATACCATAATTGAGCAGAAGTGCTTGGCTGTGGTTTGGACAGTGCAGAAGTTCCGTCCCTATCTCCACGGCCGTCATTTCACAATCGTTCCGGACCACCACGCTTTATGCTGGCTCTCCACTCTGAAGAACTTGTCTGACTGCTTGGGTCGGTGGATCCTACGTCTGCAGGAGTATGACTTTGTCATCATTCACAAGTCTTGTAGAAAACACCAAGACGCCGACGCCCTTTCCCGCTGCCCGCTTCCTCCTACCCAGCTCAGCGTCGGTCAGAGTTCGGCCGTCACTTCTACCGCAGCGCCTTCGCTCGCCTCCATAGACCAGCTATTCTCGGACGACAAGCCCACATTTAGGTCCTCCCAGCTGTCTGATCCGTACTGTAGGCGTAATATGGACCACCTCTTTGGAGCTTCCCATCCACCTAACGCGCGCTTCATCGTCAACTCTTGCAATTTGCGCTGGAGAATGGTGTTCTGTACCGCCACATTTACTACCCTGATGGTCAACGCTGGGTTCCTGTGCTACCCCGCTCTCTTCGAGTTCACGTGCTTAAAGCCTTCCACGACGATTTGACTGCCGGCCACCTTGGTTTTCAAAAAACTCACGACCGCATTCGAAGTCGTTTCTACTGGCCTGGAATTTCAACTAGCATCGAGCGGTAGGTCGGTTCCTGCGTCCCATGCCAGCGTCGTAAAATCCCGACATCTACACCTGCCGGGCCTCTGCAGCCAATTCCATGCCCCACAACAGCATTCGAGGTTGTAGGTGTCGCCCTTTACGGCCCTCTTCCCGTCACTTCTACTGGCAAACAATGGATAGTGACCGCCGTCGACCACCTGACACGCTACGCTGAGACAATCTCTGTGACTACTGCCTCAGCTTCGGAAGTTGCCGACTTCGTTCTTCACGCCAGAATTCGCCGCCGTGGGGCTCCTCGTATATTGCTGAGTGACCCTGAAAGGGTGTTCCCGTCACAACTGTTAAGTGAAGTACTGCGCGCTTCTGGAACAAGTCACAAGACAGCTTCAAGTTACCACCCTCAGACCAGATTCCATCGTACTCTTGCTGACATGATAGCCGTCTACATCAATCCGGACCACAAAAACTGGGATACCCTTTTCCCATTCCTCACCTTCGCTTACAACATGGCCGTTCAGCGCACCACCGGATATTCGCCGTTCTACCTCGTTTATGAACGTCCCGCTACTTTCTTTCTGGACGTGTCCTTCCTCAACAGCACTATCAACTCGTCTCCATCTTCCAGCGAAGAATACATTTCAAGACTCGCCCAGTGTCACCATATCATGCTCAAATCAACACAGAAGCGAGACAACAAGACCGGAAGATCACTTATGACGCATCCCATCGCGATGTACTCTTCCGACCCGGTGAGGAGGTGTTGCTTTTCACACCTATTCGCACACCTGGTCTTTGTGACAAGTTCCAGCCACGTTTCATCGGGCCTTACATAGTTCTCGAGCAGACTTCGCCCGTTAATTATCGTGTGACACCACTTGTCGTCCCAACAGACCGCCGTCACTGCAGCACAGAGATCGTGCACGTTTCTCGCATGAAGCCTTTCACACGACGTTTTTTGTCACTTTGACTTGCGACGGCCAGGATGGCCGCTTCCATGTGGGGGGGAAATTAGTGCAGGCATTTGTTATGCGCTTTTTCTCATCTGTGCGTTATCATAATCATCATCATCCATTTCTTTCTCTGTCCTCATCGACGTCGGGTGTCATCACCATCATCATCGTGTGTGTGCGCGCTCTGCCTCAGGCGGCCTGTTCGCTGCCGAGTCCTTGGGCCGCATAAACGCCGTCTAAACCAAGACGTCATAATATATATAAATACATATACATAGCCGAGACATGACTGCACGGCGACGGCAAAAATCAGCCGAGAGTCTCCATATAATTTCTATCACAATAAAAAAGACAAGAGCCAGACGGCTCACCATTATGCTGCAGTAGTGAACGCTGTGGAGGCTGCGCAAGAAATTTGGTCAGCAAAATGTGTAACCCCACGCGTCTCGCACCCACGTTTCGTAGATATAAGTGCTCATGCGAGCACAGAAAGGGCACTACGCTAAGCAAGGGCACTACGCTAAGAGATATACAACAACACATTCACAGCTGCATGACAGAGTTGTTTATTTGTAAGCCACAAGAACTTCTAATTTATTAAGGCGAAAGCCTCACATGTCTCATCCAACGCAAAAATTGACCGTAGGGGTCAACACGAGGGATGCAAAATATCATCACGTGGTGGTGTCATCGTCACCTCACAGGTCGCCTAGGTTGGTGACGTCATCGTTACGTCCCATTATGACGTCATCGCATTACAGCATCGCTTGGTGAAAGTGCGGCCGATCGCGGAGGCAGTGCAAAGCAAGCTGTGGTGTAGAAACTTTGCAATGCCTCCAATCCTGGAAGCTGTGCGAAACCAGGTTAGTACACAAAGCTTCCGGATGTGTGCGAGGAGGATCAACGCTTCGACCGAGAAGGAAAAAAATTGAAGGACGCTTTGTACATTCCAAAGTGTGTTCGGCGAAAGTTTGTGGCCATTCCACTGACCATGCCATGTCTTTTTTTAGGGGCGAAGCTCCTTATGCCGTGGGTCGTGCGTCCCTTGTAGTTTGTAGTACGTAGTAGCCACCTGCGTAACCAGCAGTATCTCCCTGTGTGATGACGATGACGCTGCCATCACGGCACACCACATGGCATGCACCCACTATGCGTCATAACGATGACGCTGATGACGATGATGATCGCGATGCCATACAACACATGGCATCGCGATATGGTCTCACATGCATATCGTTTGACCACATGCAACCAACCACCATCACGTCTTTGATGATGTACCTCCGGAACAGAGCCGTATATCCCCTTCGGGAGAGTTCGGCGCACCTTTGATCTCGCCGCCAGTCTGGAAACTGCTGCACTAGAGCCTGGCAACAGCGCGCTTTCGCACCGCCGACGCCATTTTGTGCCGAGATTTCTCATGGTGCTGCGCCCGTGAAGTCGATGTCGGCAGCTTCGTTTGTGACCGACCTGGGGCATCTGTGCTGCTATTCGTGCACGTGTCGGCGGCGGAGAACATCGTAAACATGCACGGAAATCGCAATGGAAGCTTGCAGCAGCTGCTCGAACTCGCAAAAGAAAGGGTTCGCCCTTTACAGTTTTCCGCAAGGCGACAGGAATCGAGCTCGGCGCCGCGTTTGGGAAGTAGCAGAGCCGTGTACACGGCTGTGGTACTTCGGAAATATACGGCTCTGGGAAGTACGACCGAAGCGAAATAAATGGAAAGCCAACGACAACTCGCGCTTTTGTGAGGTAAGTGTGAAAATTAGTCGGCTGTGCGTTCATGGTGTACATACATGTGTGCGCATCCGTCGCAGTGGACCTGCAGTATTTTATTAAGTGGTAATCTTTGGCACAGCTGTTTACCTGAAGGTATCCAAATCAAGACAAACTTTCCTTCAGTTCAGAACTCACCCCGTTTGGCATGAGTGCATTTGTACAGCCAATATTGGAACAGCCTTCATCCCTTCAAGCCCTGCTGATTTCGAGCCATCAAACGTCTCTTTCCACGATGATCCCCTTTGCCGTGGCCCGCTACTGAGCATGTAGCAAGTTTAAATAACCGAATCAAGTGCATACCTTGGGTGTTAGTTCACGAATACCGCACGAGTGGTAACTGTTTCACTGAGCACTAGCAAAGACTTCAGGTGCTGACGCCCGCCGAAGTAAATGCGCTGTATTTTTCTCGGTAAGCGACGCAGTTCAGTTTTTACTGGTTAGCAGTGAAAGCTTTGATTAAAGCACGCACAGACAAAACATCGTTGGCGTACTTATTGGCGTTGTCAAGAGAGCCATGCCCAAAATAGGTCAGTTAAGCTGAACGATGAACGTTTGTATCAAAGATTTAATACCGAAGGTCATATACATGTCGAAATGTCGAACGTACAATGCCTCCGTGCCTAACAGACGATTTTTATTTGGTTCCTATAAAATAAACTGCAGCAGTACTCGAAGCTGGCACACAGCGAGGTGCACGGCAAAGCTGCAGATCTACTGCGAATCAAAACAGCAATGCGCAGTTCATTTACACTCGCCCACGCCGTCCTGCCTTTGACCCCAAAGCCGTCCTGCCTTTGATGTTAAGCTAGGCTTCTTTAAAGCTACCTTTCTGTGAACATGTTCAAATACGCGCGTTATCTGCAGTT
>JALIZH010021386.1:0-16739 GCA_030522465.1 Rhipicephalus appendiculatus | reverse complement strand
CCGACTCTTTGTTGCATAGTTTCCTATATATCCCGCAACGCGTGAAGCAATACGATCTTATCGCATGGGGACCTTGTATGATCTATCTACCTCGGTGACGCCGCCGCTGCCAAAATATCTTTGTTCGAGCGTTTCTAGAGCAGCTACCGAAACAAAATCTGCGTTGTCCCTTGAACAAGGAACATTGGGACAAAGTGCTTCACTAGAAGACCAACTTCGGGCCATCCAGGAGGCCTGCGAGGTGGCGAAGAGTTACGGGCTCTCTGTCCTGACGTGCAAGCTGCCATCTACACCTGGCGCCAAGCCGAGTTTCCCTCAGGACGCCCTGAGGCAATATTGTTTTAAGACGACCACCCAAAAGAGATCTTTTCTTGCATTTTCCTGATCTCTCGTCGCAGCCACTACCACATTTTAATAACAAGTGATGATAGGCCACGCTATATACCACATTAAATTAATTGATATACTCAGTTAAAAAGAAACGATGTCGCTAAAATGCAGCATCTTGCAAGTGCTACGACACTGGGTCATCAATTGTGACGATTCTGGCTCATATACATGAGCTACCGGGTTGTTTTGAAAGACCGCAACATCTTCTCTGTTTTTAGACGACAGTGTTTTATGCCGGTGTCCCCCAAGACTTCACTGCTATCGTTTCAGCCACGGAAGTGACGTCGTCAAAATGAACAACAATAGATCAGAAAGGAAAGCATCAGACGAAAAAGTATCGCTTATTTCGATGACCTCCCAATCACACCCATGACAGCATGGTCCGCGACGTCAGTTATCCTGCTCCCTACCCACTGCGCCACCGAATCACATGCACGAAGCGTTACGAGCGCGCCTTATATCTCTCGCACCTCCCGACTGACAGTAATTTTGGTGGGGCGGTGTCGCTGTCTAGAAGAGGCGAAGTGCTTCTCTTTACACTATCGAGTGCCGACAGAGACCTCTTCCGCTGTTCAGCGCAACGGATGCTTTCGATGCATTATTGTAGGAACCTCTATGGTCGGGGCAATGCCCAGTACGAGATGATTCGGTTTGGTGATGACTGATGACATAGTACACGCTTTGCCTATCGCGTCGTGTTAGCATGACTAGTCAGCAGAGTAGTGCAGCTTCCGCATGGTCCAACTGCGTTTCTGCGCCACCTCTGCTTCGAGTGCGATAGCATTGCCTCATAAATCTGCTGGATCAAGCGGCACAGAAAAGCAATGACGTCGACGGGTAAATGTACCACAGTGAGTCATCAGGTGCAGGTAGAGACGCTAGTGATAAGCTCAACGCCTTCCGCACGTTCAGGGCTCAAGCTGCGAGCTCTGCCTCGCGCGTATTCTGAAGCGCTGTGTGGTATATGCATGTACACAAGCGTGGGTTACCCTATTACGGGGGAGCGCGTGCCGAGACGATTTTCTTGTCAGATGACGACGCTTTGAATCAGCGCATATCGAGTACCAGTGTTATTACGTGCTTGTTCACGCCATCGTGTAGTCCCGATTCGCCCGTCTCTGTGTACGGGCATGAGTTAACTATATCAGCTACAACAAGGGTTAAGTCGAGATCATCGACGTTAGTCTTCGGGATGGAGATGTTTCACTAGGCGTCAACATGGGTGCATCGACGTCGAACGATGCTGTAGCTGCTAAACACCAATAGGCAGTGTGCAAGCTCTCATACATCAATGTAAAATAAACAGTCAACTACTCCAGAAAGACACTGTTCACTTTCGGGTTATACCCATGCCTATGGCGGAGCGATCAACCAGGACTATTTAAAAGTGTGTCCATCAGAATAAACAACTAAATATTCATAGTAAGGACAGTTCTATCAATGTACAAAACTAGCTTCTTGTAAATTAAAGCAATGCAAAGCTGCTGTTCACTTCTTGGGGACGTATTTTACAGCGCTTAACTCAGCCATGTTTCATAACCCACCGAGTATAAATATGTTACATCTATCTCGCAATAAGTAATAAGGGACACCCAGAATAATACCTTCGGTATGACACAGCCCCCCCCCCCCCCTCCCAAAGGATGTCAGAAGCTTTGTCAAGAACCTTCGATAACCCAGGTATGAACCTTCGATAACCCAGACAATGTAATATCCAAAGGCGCTGGAAACACTCAGGTGCGTTGTCATCTATAGTTAAATGCTTGAAACCGCAACACCACCCCTCCAAATTCGCTCTTACTTTTCAGTAACGTTTAATTTAGGCATCTGAACGTACATACATGTTCCCATAATACGGAGAAAAAATGCAGGTCAAGCCTACGTACTGTTGGTCAAGCAATTGAGTATCACCACAATGGCTGTAAATCGGACTAGTTGGTTGTTCACGATCGTAAAAAAACAGCGCAAACATACGCATGAACACACAGGCAGAAACGAGCGCAATACTTCCAAGTCGTTCATTTTTGCAGAAACACACAATTTATAGCACCCGACATATCACAAGGAACACTGCACGCAAGCGCACCATGAGCGCGGCATGTAAATGGCGTTGTACGTGCTTTTCAAGAAGGCTGGAGCTTGGTGCGTGTCTCAAAATTGGGCCATAAACACAATGTAGCGTCTACGTTTCTCAGAAAAAAGCCTTCAAATGTACTGGTCCGGTACCCTAAAGACTAAGTTTTCAACTGAGAGACACACTGGAACGCAAGCTGGGAGACCATGAGAGTTTTAGAATATTCAAGACTGCGTGCGACTTTAAGCGCATAGTAGATCAAACAACGGAGGAGACTGTATTTGAAGAACTAGCAACAATAGATATAAGCTATTTGTTAATGGAAGAGATGGTAGAAGACGAAGATAGAAGAAAAAAGAAAACCAAGCCGGTAGAAGACATGGAAAAAAAAACAAATTGCCCAAAGCGGTTTGTAAGTCTGACTGACTGAGAAGATGGAGCGTTTTGTCGACGCGTCAAGGCCTCGTCTGGTGGCATGTGGCACCAAATGGTAGATGCACGAATAGTGGCCATCCGAGACCACTTGGCATGCGTTATTCGAATCTGTTGCTACTAAAGGTGTAAGGCACCACGCACGAAAAAAAAAATAGGAGGAAGCGTCACGAGACACTTTTGAAGCCTAGCTATGAAAAATGAAACAGAAGCACACTGGCAATTGAGACCGGCTTATTGAGAGCGAGTGGACGTGGGGGGAGAGGTCGTCCATTGTGGACGCTAGGCGCCCGCGTCCTTCGGTTCTTAGGTGCGGATCACTTTTGGGAGCCGGGCTGTCGTATGCTGTCGTCGTCGCTTGGCGTAAGCCTCCGTGTGTAGCATATTGAGCACGCGTTCGCGCCAAGGAGAAGTATTCTTCCTCTTGTTTACCGATCGTCTTGCAGAAAAAAAAATGAACAAGTGCGCTTGGGGAAACGCAGGTAAAATCACGTACGCATCACAATAGAGAAAAAGGGAAGCAAGCGAGATACAGAAAGAGAGAGACAGCGACAAGTAGAAATAAATATAGAAGGAGCAAAAAATAGAAACAAATAGAGGAAGAGAGAGGCAGAATTATCTAGACGCTTGAAAAGCTGGGCCGGTTGGTTCATGTTTTAGAAGCGAAAAGAAACCAGCGAAATTGAAAACAAGGACGAAAGAAGAATACACAATCAAGCACACATGCTGTCGTCGTCGCTGTCAAGCACACACCGGCGACGGTGTGTGCTTGATTGTCTCTTCTTCTTTCGTCCTTGTATTCAATTTCGCTGGTTTCTCTTCGCTTCTAAAAAAATATCTAGAAATAAAGACAGAGAGAGAAAAAGAGAGAAGAAACAAAAGAAAAAAAAGAGAAAGACAGGAGGAAAGAACAAGACGACCGAAGAGAAACAAACAAGGTTGCCCAGATCCGCACTTCCTTCAGGCTTGGCACCCCTAGTGCGAAGCTTCCTTAAATTTGTTGTTGATGAGCGCACCAAATAAGGAACTGAAACAGGAGAATCATGGGAAATGTGCCACGAAAGCGAGGAGCATGCAGCTTCAGAGGAGGTTGGCTCGTGGAAGCTAGGCATGCTCTCTCCTATTTTTTAGGGGTGAAGCTCCTTAGGGCATAGGCTAGTCCGGCGTCGTCCGCGTCGTTGTCGTCGTAGCCACCCCTGTGCGATGACGATGACGCTGCCATCACGGCACAGCACATGGAATGTACCCACTATGCGTCATAACGATGACGATGATGACGATGACGATCGCGATGCCATACAATACATGGCATCGCGATATGGTCTCACATGCATATCGTTTGACCACATACAACCAACCACCATCCGAGGAACCTCCATCGATCTCGTCTTTGCAAACTTTCCACTACGACCCATCCAGGAACCGCTCTCCCTCCATTTCACCGACCATAAAACCGTTATAATGAAGGGGGGAACGGAAGCCACGGCTTATGTAAACGGTAACCACGACCAACGAAGAAACTAAAACAAAAGGGAAAATCACGGCTCACGAATAAAATATAAATTTCTTGTATATATACACACAGTGTTTGTCATGTCTTTGATGATGTACTGGGCGAATTTCACGGAAGATTCACGGTTTACCGATGAACCTCCGGAGCTTCGCCCACTTATCATCATTCACTCCGTGGATATGCTGTGAATTTTTTTCCTTCATGTATAGCAGTTTGTTTGGCGCATCCTTATAGTTACGGCTACATCGCTGTCACAAATGAACATCAGCATATTTGCACATTTAGTACTCTTGGCTGCAATATACGTGATGTGGAGGCGTCGGTGCTAGGCAGAAGCTCGTCGACAACCACAGCGTGCAGCGTTCCCGGCTTTATATAGTTCGTATTTTTCAAATTTCTTTCGGATACCTGGTTGACGACATGGAAGTGAATCGTGGTGATGCCTTCTTAAGGCGCTGACATACTCCGTTTTACAGCGAAAGCTGTTATGGGATCACAACAAGGGTCGTTTCTGCGCCGTAGTTGTCCGCCGCCGCCGCCGCCGGTGTCCGTAACCAATATCGCACGAAATAAGAAAAAAACTAAATAAATAAAAAAACACCTGTGACAGAGTGGGAATCGAACCTAGGTCCTCTGCGTGGCAGCCCAGCACTCTACCACTGAGCTACGCCAGTGCTTGAAACTGCGGTGCAAACTGATCCTATGCAGGCTTCATGTCGGGTAAGAAATCGCGTTAACGTGTGTTGTAAAGCGTTTTAGAACAGTAAAGTAACAACCAGGTGTCACACAATGCGAATTGCGTAACGAGTGGGTCGTTCAATGCTCCAACCCATTACAAAATGGCATAATTCTTCATCGTCGTCAGCCACAGAAGCAACAAAGTGCACATAATGCGTTACAAGTGTGTAGCGGGTACCGCGCTTTTCCGAAGAATGAAGAATATTGGCACAGTAGACGCTTCCCCACTACACAAAAATTATGATGATTTATGGCGTAGTGGGTACCATGTAAGTGCGCTTGTAGTAGTTGCCCCAAGAGTGTTTAAAAAAGGTTCTAGAAAGGCCGCCCTACCAGCTTTCGCTGTGACTGTGCTGCGCATTCCGCGCAGGCCTGGCGGTTTTTAGTTAACGCGCACGCTGCGAATTTTTATTGTTCAACAACGCACAGGAGAAATCTCCCACCGGCACCACCTTGGAGGTCAAGATCCATTGCCATATATACGGGGTGGCCAGTGAACGGTTGTGCAGCGCGAGCAGTCGGTTTTTTCAACCAAGAAACTCGCTAGCAGACGCTGCCTGCGTCGGCGTCGCGAGGCGAGAGAGGGTGGAGCGTAGGAGAGGAGAGAGAGGGGGGTGACACGCATGCGCAGTGGGAGTGTGAACGCCGTGGGCAGGGATGTGTAGAGGAGAGAGGGGGGGAGCGTAGGAGAGGATAGAGAGGGGGGGACGCGCATGCGTAGTGGGAGTGTAGACGCCGCGGGCAGGGATGCCTAGAGGAGAGAGGGGGGGAGTGTAAGAGGGGAGAGAGGAGGGGAGGCGCATGCGCAGTGAGGGTGTGGTTGCCGCGGGGAGGGATGCCTAGAGGAGAGAGAGGGGGAGAGGAGGTTTTTTATTTTTATTTTTTTTAAAGGGTTTGCGCATGCGCAGTAAGGCTGGGCACGCGGCACACCACCACCACCACCGGATTAAGCTTCGCCATAAGATGCTTCACATCTAATAGCATAGCTTCCGTATCGACGTCACGAAGACTGACGAAACAGCGCAGCTGGCACCATTGGCTTAGCTCTAGCCGCCGTCGCAAGCCAGGCTCGGATTGTCCTCGGTTCTTGCTCCCGATTATCCTTGTGAATCTAAGAAGGCAGTCGTGACGCCATCTGCCTAGATTGAAACTCGGTGTTTTCGGCTCTACGCTGGCGCTTAGCCTCGGCTTCCTTTGCTTGGTACTCGGGATCGACTCTTCGCCTTTGGTCCCATGCTCGAGCAGCTCCCCGCCGTTATCCAAGCAGCGCTGCTTCTTTTTGCACAGACAGTTCTTTACCCTCGCCATACTTCATAATGAAGTTTTCGGTGATGCTGCCTTTCGAACCGAGACTTGGATGCTACAAAGGTGAGTATCAGCCACGGATCTGTACAAGTAAGCTTGCAGCTTGTGAATATATCCGAACTATGTGAGTGTATTGTACCCACGGTGTTGAAGCACGAAACCATAAACCACGCTCTGAGCAGCGTAGAGAGAAAAGGTGACCGCTATGAGGTGTCACTTCCATGGAAGGGAACTTCCAGCGATTTGCGCAGTGGGGGGTGTGGGCGCCGCGGGCAGGGATGCCTAGATGAGAGAGGGGGGGAGCTTAGGAGGGTAGAGAGGGAGGGGACGTGCATGCGCAGTGAGGGTGTGGTCGCCGCGCGCGTTTCTTCGATCACATTAAACGATCACTGTTTAATGGAACAATGAAGAAGAAAAAAATATGTGGCTTCGTGCCCTCGAGCGAGCGGCAGCTCGTGAGGAGCACTGGCGATGATTATGAAAGACGTCTGCTAGGCAGAGGAAGACGAAAGTTACAACATCTTCCTGCGCCCAGCAGATGGCGTCACTCAACTTCCAGTGGGTAGATCATTTGAACAGGGCGGTGGACTTCTGCTCCGCCCGGCAACTGTAGAGAACAGGAACGAACTTTTCCATCGCGTCCGTTATGTAGTTGTCTTATTCTTGCCATCACCCAAACTTGCCGAGGGCGTTGTTTGTCGCCGATAAGAACTAAGTTTCCTTCCTTCAGTAAATCAGTACGTTTCGCTTTGTTGATAGCGAAGTTTCGTAGTTCAACCAAATATTCTTTCTGCCAACGTTTCCAAAACGTTTGTAAGTCTTCTTCTCGCTTTCTGAAGAGGCGGTTCAGCTGGTCTTCGCCTTTAGCATCCGTTGATGTTTCATAAGGTGGTAGAGATGTAATTCTTCGCCCCACTAGCAAAACTTGCTGGGCAAAGTGGGTAGGGCTCATCAACATCATTGTAAACAAACGTTAAAGGACGTGAATTCGGCACGGCCTCTACTTCTGTTAAAAGCGTGCTGAGCTCCGTATAACCCACGAGTCTTCGTCCAAGCATTTTTCTCAAGCAGTTCTTCACAGAGCGTACTAATCTCTCGTAGAAACCTCCCCACCAAGGAGCAGCTGGACACAGGAACTTCCACTGGATTTCCGATGCCGCGGAAAACGAGATTACATCTGGGTGACGAACAGCCTTCCACAATTTCTCAAGCACCTTTGATGTCTTCATAAAGGTCCGGGCATTGTCGCTGTATATGGTTTTACACATTCCTCTTCTCGAAATGAATCTTCTGAAGGCACAGAGAAAGCTTTCTGTAGTCATGTCTTCGACCAACTCCAAGTGTATCGCCCGATTGACAGCACAAGTGAATAGTGCAATATAGGCACGCTGATGTCCGCTTCCTCTGACGTATAATGGACCAGCAAAGTCAATTCCTGTTACCAGAAAAGGTTCGGCCTTCGTGCATCTGTCACTTGGTAAAGAAGGTGTTTCTGGCTGAAATGGCTTTGCTTGCATTCGCTGACATACCATGCATCGACGTATGACTTTTTTGACTAGTTGTCTGGCC
Organism: Rhipicephalus appendiculatus; assembly: GCA_030522465.1. Taxonomy (NCBI): domain Eukaryota; kingdom Metazoa; phylum Arthropoda; class Arachnida; order Ixodida; family Ixodidae; genus Rhipicephalus; species Rhipicephalus appendiculatus. Next base: position 8,718 of record JALIZH010021386.1, on the reverse strand, counting down.
TGTGGAACCCAAAATCGTTCACGAATCTGTATAAGCGTATCTCTCACTCCACAATGAAGAACCTTCATATGGGCTTGTCGGATAGTCAGCGTTGTGAAATGACTGTCTCTTGGTAGAAGAATCAGATTCTGAGTTCCGTAGTTTTCGTCGTTCTTGTTGAAAGCACGACCTTGTACTCGAATCAGTCCGTCACTGTCCAATAAAGGCCGCAGATGTCTAACTTGGTTCTGCGATGTAAAGGGCTTGTTGTCCGTAAGGTACGTCATTTCATCGCCATAGTGTGTCTTTTGCTGGACGCGTATCAGATACAATTCAGCTTCTTGTAGTTCTTCAGTCAGAAGCTCCTGTGATGACAAGTGCATTCCTTTAAATTTCTTCGTGTATCTCAACACCCACGCTGTCACTCGTAGAAGTTTGATGCGTGAGCTGAACCTCTCCGTGTCAATTATTCTTTCCAATGATGCTTTCGTGCTGACAGCATGAGTAAAGGTCGTGTCGAGACATTCCGGTATTTCTGCTCGCGTGTCTTCACCAAAGTCTTCAGGCCATCTTGAGTAATCACTCATCCATTTCGGTCCATGCCACCACAGTTCTGTCTGATGTAGTTTTTCAGCTGATATACCTCTTGTCAATAAGTCTGCTGGATTTTCCTTGCCTGGGCAGAAACGCCAAAACGAGATATCTGTAAGTTTTTTGGATTTCAGCCACCCGATTTCGGACGAATGTCTTCCACGTCGTCGGTTCTTTTCGAATCCAGCAGCGAGCAATTTGTGAGTCGGACCAAATTGTTATCTTCCTGAAAAATAGGTCAGAGTTGCTTGCAAGATAACGGTAAATGCGGGCTGCCAACAGAGCAGACATTAACTCAAGTCGAGCAAGTGTTATTGTTTTGATTGGTGCAACCCTCGTTTTTGCAAACAGGATTGTACTACAAGCTTCACCCTTCGAATCGAACATGGAGGCATAAGCTACTGCTCCGTATGCTGATTCGCTAGCATCGGCAAAAATGTGCAGGTTCGTCTCAAAAATTGGTCGTAGCATTCCGGCTCCCAAAAACCTAGGAATGTGGATATCCTGGAGGTGAGTTACTTCTTGACTCCATTTTACCCATGCATCCGCCAGATGGGATGGTAACGGTTCATCCCACTCCAGATTGGCTCTCCAAAGGTCTTGAAGAAATATCTTCGCTCTCACAAGAAAGGGAGACGTAAGACCTAAGGGGTCATAAAACCTTGCCACAGCTTGTAGAGCAAAACGCTTCGTCACCTCGTGTTGTGAAATAAAGTTTAAGATGCTCGTAGGATGGAAACAGAAGCTGTCGTTCTCCGTGTTCCAAGACATCCCAAGAACTTTTAGTATTCCTGGCGGCGTGCAAAGCGGTTGGTCTTGTTTTATGATGGAATCTTGAAAACAGGCAGTCACTGCAGGGTCATTGCTTTTCCACTTCCTGATGTTCATAGAAGCATCTTGGAATATCCTCACTATTTCTTCATGCATCCTAATCGCATCTTGTGTTGTGTCAGCTCCTATCAGGAGGTCGTCCATATACATGGATTTCTGAAGCAGGAGAGCCGTTGTTTTGTAGCGATTCTCGGAGCACCGGAAATGGTGTTTCAGGGTGGCCATCAAAAGAAAAGGGCTTGAAGTTGCGCCAAATGGCACTCTGGCCATTCTCCAGATTTCTTCGTCTGGTAATGCTTGATTCGTCTGAGGGGAAGTGGCGAACCATAGAAATCGGAGGGAATCTCTGTCCTCTTCATGTAGTCCAATCTGAAGGAATGCCTTTTCCACATCTGCCGTCATGGCTACCTTGTATCTCCGGAAACGCAAGAGCAGTGTAGCTACGTCCGGGTTTAGATTCGGACCGGATTCCAAGTTGTCGTTCAGTGATTTGGCTCCACGTTCATGTGAGGACGCGTCGAAAACGATGCGGGATTTTCGTTGTAGTCCGGTCTTCCTTGATCACGGCTTGATGCGGCATGTAGTACGATCGGTGCTCACGAGTGTAACTTGAACTGGAAACTCTTTTTGCTGAACCTTCTCCCAGATATACACGAATGGTCTTGTCATATTTTTCCAGAAGGCTGTGATCTCTCATGAGCTTGCGCATCAAATTTCCAAGGCGTTTATTTGCCACAGAGAAATTGTCTTCAAGTTCTACAGTTTTCTTCCAAGGAAGTCGAACTTGATAGCGACCGTCCCTTTTAGTTATATTTCGCTCGAATTCTTGCAGTGTCTGTTCGCTATCTGAGATGCTTTCTTCATCCTTGACGCCGATACTTTCCAGGTTCCAAAATTGCGTGAGAGCATCCGCAACAGTGTCTTTTTCGATGCAGGTTCGAAGTACTACGGCGGTTGAGCAGTGAGTGATTTTACCTGCGAGAGGTAGCGGACCTTGCACAGTCCATCCTAGTTTAGTGTGCACAGCTTTTAGATCTTTCTATCTGTTGCACACGCTTCTCACGTCACCGGTCACAAAGCACCAATAGTAGTCCGATCCCAGAAGCAAGGAAATTGAGTTTTCGTTTTCTCCTTTTAGATAAAGGGCTCGCGTGTCCAATCCAGCTTCCTTCATCTTATTTTTGACTTCTTCACCTGGAATTGGAATGCGCTCGCTGCAGATGTCCTCTACTTCTAAGGCTTCGATCAGGATCGGTTGCTTCGCAGTTTCTTCGAAAACGCTCACGCGTACTCTTCTCAATGTTCTTTCTCTCTTGTGCCCTCCGAATACTCCAACTGTCACAGTTTCCTCCTGCAACAGCTGGCAGCCAAGTTGGCGAGATGCTTCGATGGTGATGAAGCTCCGCTGACTCCCGCCGTCGAAGAGGACCCTGTAGTACTTTTAAGACGTCGTACCTGCTATTCTGGCTGTCAAAGACTGCAATAATATAACAGGACTCGCTTGTTCCGAGAGGAGGTTGACTGCTGTCGCTGAAGCATCGTTTGCCTTCTTCTGGAAGTCCGGGTCACACATGGATGTTACATGCCATCGAGAACAACTGTCGCATTTCTGGTTCCCTCTACAGTCTCTTGCCATATGACCTCGTTTCAAACATCGGAAGCATCGCCCGGCCTTAGCGAGAATCTCTTTCTTTTCTGTCAAGTTCATTTTGTTGTCGCAGGCTTCGGCACGATGTCTTGATGACTTGCAAAACATGCACACGTCAGGGTCCTCTAGCACACTTTGTAGAGACGCTGCTGAACGATATGGTACGGTACTCAACTCTTCGCGACATCTCTCCAGTTTTCTGACGCATTTCTGGCCGTTTTGGGGACGCGTAGGCCGCCAGAGTTTCTCGGCACTGAAGCTGATGTTCTATGAATTGCAGAAGATCTTGCAGCTCTTTCTCGACCTTGGTCGTCCTGTCATCTGGATCTCTTTGCGCTTGTATCGAAGATACTGCAGCGATTGTTGCCATCGTCTTGTGAAGTTCGTGATACTTCATCACCAAGTCTGGTGGTAAGGCTCGCAAGAGGATCTCCCGTAGCATGGAGCAGTATGTAGAGGGGCTTGTACCAAGTGCTTTGAGACTCCTCACATGAACTTGGACTTCGTCGTAGAGTTCTCGAAGTGCGGTGGGGCTAGACGACGACAGGACTGGTCTAAGGTCTAAGAGGCTTCGGAGATGTTCCTGGACGATGATCGTTTCGTCCCCGAAGCGTTTCTTGAGGATGTCCACTGCGTCTTCATAACACTCTCCCGTTGCCTGGAGTCCGGATATAGCTGCAGCGGCAGCTCCAGTGACCAGCGTGCTCAAATAGTTGAACTTCTCGGCAGCGCTGAGGTCGTCGTTGTTGTGAACTGTCGTCGAGAACTGCATCCAAAATCGATGCCACTGTTGTCGACTGCCGTCGAATTTCTGCAACTCTAGCTGCGGCAGTCTCGACCTGACACCGACGGAAGCGTGACTCGTCTTCGGGTGCGAGGCTTGGGACGCACGGTCGTTCTGAATCGCGAAGCGAAGGTTTGAAGTCAACGTGACGATCTTGTCCCCGTAATTGCTCGCGTCGAGCATCTCTGCCTCTATAAGATCTTCAGGTGTCTCATTTACCAGGCTCTCATCGATCTTCGTTATCTGGGCGTAGATCGCGTTAATGCGGTCAATTGAAATGCTGACCTGTGACGATGGCAGCTGTGGTTCTCGTAGGAGGCCTTCCGCTTCTTGCGCGATGGCATCCAGTTGCGAGCGGAGGCACTTGCGTCGTCGGAGCAGCCGTTCCATGGGTCAGTCGGCAGCCGGGAACTCTTCGCCAAAGGTTCAGGTGTCGACACCTTGAAATTGATGAGGTTGGCGTCGTTTAGACGATCCCGTTGGGTTTCGGCACCATGTGGTGGACCTCAAGGTCCGCCGGCTACCAGACTGTCGTGCAGGACAAGAGACGGCACGTCCGAAACGATCACTGTTTAATGGAACAATGAAGAAGAAAAAAATATGTGGCTTCGTGCCCTCGAGCGAGCGGCAGCTCGTGAGGAGCACTGGCGATGATTATGAAAGACGTCTGCTAGGCAGAGGAAGACGAAAGTTACAACAATGAACACTGTTATAAAAAGAACAGCGTTCCTCACAAACGCCAGTGAACACGTCTTGTACAAGTGGGTTTCTGGACATTAAGAAACGACGAGGTGGCGTTCCCGCAGAGCTTTTTGCGTTTTGTATTAACTGCAAGGAGCACGTATCAATAAGGTAGGCGAGCTGACGCCAAAGAGACGACGAGCAGACGACGTGATGCGCATGAACACGTCTTGAGCGGGCTTTCGCCTTTCCTATTGGCTAACAAGCCCTGTAGCTTCCACAGTTCTGCAAGGTATGTCTGAGATGGAGTATAACAACTGCGACAGTCAGTGATGCCAACCCTAGGGATTTATCCCAAGATCTAGGGATTTTCTACCTCTTTCAGGAATTTGGCGTCTTTTTAGATGTGAAGCATCTTATGGCGAAGCTTAATCCGGTGGTGGTGGTGGTGGTGGTGTGCCGGCGTGACCACCCTTACTGCGCATGCGCAAACCCTTTCAAAAAAATAAAAATAAAAAAACCTCCTCTCCCCCCTCTCTCTCCTCTAGGCATCCCTCCCCGCGGCAACCCCACCCTCACTGCGCATGCGCCTCCCCTCCTCTCTCCCCTCTTGCGCTCCCCCCCTCTCTCTTCTAGGCATCCCTGCCCGCGGCGTCCACACTCCCACTGCGCATGCGCGTCCCCCCCTCTCCCACTGCACATGCGCGTCCCCCCCCTCTCCCCTCTCCTACGCTCTCCCCCCCCTCTCTCGCCTCGCGACGCCGACGCCGGCAGCGTCTGCTGGCGAGTTTCTTGGTTGAAAAAACCGACTGCTCACGCTGCACAACCGTTCACTGGCCACCCCGTATATATGGCCATGGATCTTGACCTCCAAGGTGGTGGTGGCGGGAGATTTCTCCTGTGCGTTGTTGAACAATAAACATTCGCAGCGTACGCGTTAACTAAAAGCGGAGTGCGGGTCTTTGTGTCCAGTCGGAGTATTCTGTCTCTCATTGCCCATTAGCAGTGATTGGCATGTTCCAGTAGGAAACACTGCTCCATCACTGCCTGCTTTGCGCCTCCCCAGTTTTCTCTCCTGCGCAACGCTGCGATGAGCGCCAGCGTCAACGCCACCGCCAGTGTAAGCGTTAGCGCCCGCTGCTTCACATCTACACATGGTTCCCTTTAGCGGGAGATGGTGTAATTTTTTTATGAATCTAGGGATATTTCTAAGGCTCTGGAAATGCTACATTGCGCGGCCTAATGACAGATGTTACTAAGTAATCACGCTCTTTCCACTAGAAAGGCCATAAAGAACGATAATTTTTGCTAGTGGCTGGTTTTCACTCAAAAGAGATTTGGTGTTTTGCTGGGATGAATGAAAGCGAGATTAATATGCATAATACTGGGATGGAACGCAACCTTGTCGTCGTAAGTGTTTAGCACTCACGCGCGTATCATCATAAGCGCCCTGTGTGATTGCTTCTCTGTGAAACAAAGATGCATTTTGTCTTCTAACGCACATGAGAATGCGCCAAATTCCACGCTCGCCGCGTGCCTTCAACATGATACGTCTCCAGGTCTAATAACTTCTGGTCTAGCAGATTTTGATAGAAAGAGACCAAAATAGGACTGACAGTAGGTTGAGTTAATCGGTACGGACCCACTATTATAAAATCCTCGTGACGGAAAAAGACAGCAGGCTCGTGTGTTTTCTGTCTTTCTTTCACACTGTTTTCATAAAAGCGAAAACAGTCACAAAATATTGGGCCAAATACGAAGCTGATCGAAAGCACACAGGATGGCTACCAGCCGGTATAAAAGGACCCCCGTACATCAACTGCTAATCATGCAACGCTGATAGCAAAAGTGCAAATTAGAAATCGACCGCCGCGCGCCTCCAAGGCTGCAAGCACAAGGACGGCGCTGCAAGACTGCACATCACGCGAACGATTATATCTATGCCTTCCATGAGCGGGCATAGTGCACTTGACAAATCTGTCTGTCTCTGAAGCAAATCGCGCCATCTGCAAGTGCCTTAGTGCAATTACTCCGCAGAAAAGGCACAAAAACATTTTCAGTGGCTGTCAATATGTTTATTTTTGCATCAATAAGATTCGGAAGAATTGGCGCAGACAAAGAACTATCTTTATGCTTTGTTTAATGTGCATTAGCCTGAAAAATGACATTTCAAATTCAATTTACGGATTTTTGTTGCAATCTAGGGTATTTTCGGGGGTCAATCTAGGGACAAAAGGTTGACTTTGGTCGGCATCACTGGGGACAGTTGTTAGTTCAAGCTTGTCCTGTGTATACCTATGCGTCCTTTTCGAGCGTCCTTATTTGTGCTGTGGCGGCGCGTTGCAAGTATCGAGCTGTTGTCGTTCTTCGTGTGACAAACTAATTTCTTGCTATCACAGTCATTGCTTCGCCCTGGTGGCGAAACTGTGACTTTTTTATTCATTCATTCACTTGTTTTTGTTAGAACCTGCCTTTTTCTTTGTGAGACAATTGTGGCAGAGACTTAGACGACACCATTCTAAACATGATCTTGATCAGGTAATCGTTAGCTAAAGGATCAAATTGGGAGTCCATTTCCTTTATTCAGATATCTTTTATTGCGGGTGTTACTAGTAAAGCTACATGTGTGGACATCTCAACTTTATAATGTAACTAGACTGACAACGGGGGCTTTTCAAGATGACTAAAGGTAGGTGTTTATTTGGCTTTGTTGCTCCAGTTCCAGTGCCAGTCCTGCAGCATGTCTCATCTGATGCTTACGGCTCTACTCTCAAGGGACAGCCCTCAACTTTCCCATATTGTACACTACTGAGTACTGAAAAATTGGTTGAATTTCTTTAAAAAACATTTTTCTGACCCACACTAACCTTCTCGGCAAAAATTCTTACCTCTGTCCCATAGTGCGTCGCGCTTAACACCTTATATTGTTAAGGTAGGTCACCACCTTCAAAAACGCATTTTTTTTGGAAAAAATGGAGTTGTTGGGATTTTTTATTTTTAAGTTCCCTGTCCATTCAAGAAGATTCAGAAAAAAATCATGCAGTTATATTAAGCGATTTGAAAGTTATGACCATTTTTTCAACACCTGCTGGACACATCCGAAACTGAAGGATTCCGATTCGACATCTACCATCTCGTCATAAAGGTGTTTAAGAACATTCAAAAGCTTGTAGAACATGATGTTTTCAATTTATTTTAAAATTTCCTCTACTCGGATGCGGCACTCTATTGTTTAAGTTGCGCGTGCTCTCACTCGGCAGTCTGTGTTCTTTTTGTGTGCCATTTCGAGCTCTTGGACTTAGTTCTGGGTTTTCCAGGAGAAAGTTATAGTACTTCATGAAACATGGCGAAGTATAGAACGAAACAGAAGCGTTTATGAAATTAGGGAATCAATATTCCAAATGTGGACCCACTGTGCAACACGGGGATGAGAGTCAGCTGGAGACACGAAACGAGCTAGGAAAAAAATGTGTGCTTCATCTCGCTCAAAAGAAGATTATGCCGCTTCAAAAGAGGTCCCAAGCTATAAGCCTGGTGAATTTCAGGTCTATTGAATGTTTCTTTGTTTCATAGACATTCGGTTCAAATCTTTAAAGTCATTTTTCTCAAAATGTGATTTTTTGCTTCCTGCAGTTACGCGAACAATGATAACCGTCTTTGTAATACATATTTTCGCATAAAATTTTTTGTGCTGTTTCTTTTTAGGTGGAGCTGTGCATTCAAGCAGAATTATTGAAAACTAGCGGTAACTTTTTGTACAGTAGCCAACTGTGAGCAAAGCAAACCTGCCAAATATCAACTTTTTCAGTCTTTTTATGATAACGCACCCAAGCTTAGAGATATGATGATCGTGGAGGTTAGATGCACAGAACGTTGTCCTCACTACGTAGCTGCCAAGTCGCGTTTGGATTGCAACAAGAGTTTTTTAGTTATGACTGTTGGCGCAACATGCATATTTTGGCACATTTTGATTTTCATAAATTTTATGTTTTTGATTTTTATCTATTTCATAATCATAAAGCTTAAATTTACCGAAGCCCAATAATCCAAAACCATAATTATAACTTTTGGACCAAAACGGTAAAAGTTTTTCTGGAAGGTGGTGACCTACCTTAAACATTTTTTTCTAAACCAATGTACACGCCGTGACGGGCAGGCTTGTTCTCTCTGATGATCGTGTGCATATTGCTCAAAGTCAATATTA
>JALIZH010021385.1:0-11359 GCA_030522465.1 Rhipicephalus appendiculatus | reverse complement strand
CAAGCACATCGGAGATGGAGTCAGCCGTGCAGCGACGATGGCGCCTGAAGCCAGTCTGCTGTTCCGGGAAGTACTGGAGTTGGGCAGCGATCCCACTTCCAGTCGAGCTAGTGCCACCCTCTCCATCGCTTTGCAGGCGGCAGACGTGAGGGACACCGGCCTGTATGAAGACAGGGATACGGCAGGCTTCTGTGGTTTCAAGATCGGAGTCACCACGGCAACCAGCCAGCTCTCCGGGAGGGACACCGGTGCCCCAGATGATGTTGAAACACTCGAGGAGCCGCTCCTGCTCAGCATCGGCTAAGTTCCGCAGCATCTGGAACGTGATGCCGTCAGCTCCAGGAGCACTGCGTCGCCTCGTGCGCTCGAGAGCAGCCTTAAGGTCGTGCCTACGAATGGGTTCACTGCACAGTGCTTGGATTTGCCCGGCCACCCATTCGGCGTCGTGGCAAGAGGATGGGGATTGACTGGGCGACTGCCGGTGGTTGTTGGGCCATCACAACGGGTGGTGTCTCTGCGAACTGGTCAGCCAGAAGCTCTGCCAAGGCGCCCGCGCTGATGCCCATGTGGACCGCCACGGACAACACTTGACGTTGTGCACGTGGCCCGAGCAGGAGTGATGTCAGAAGGCGCCAAGCTCGAGGTCCGTTGGGAGAGCGGTTGATAGAGCAGCACACCCCCTGCCAGCTCTGATTCCGACGTCACCGGGCATGACGCCCTGCAGACCGCATCCACACGTCGAAACGCTGTCCAGTGTTCTGGTAATGTGGTGCGCAACGCTGTGCATTCTGCACGACGCCGAGCGGCTCGCAGTTCCAGGTGCTGGATGTCTGGAACTGGCTGACCCACTTGGGCAGTCGAACGGATGGTGGCCATTCTTCCGCTGTCTGCTACCAGCTGTAGGAAGGACGTGGAGTCGGCTTCTTTCTGGCAATGCTTACGGAAGGCCTTCCAATCAACAGTATGGCACACTCTGCTTCTGGCAGTCTTGCCACTGATTGGGCTGAGCAGAATGGGCAGGTGGTCTGATCCCCAGGTGTCCGGGAGTGGTGTCCATGTGTAGTGACAGCCCTCTGTGGCCAAGCTGACGTCGATGGCAGACAGGACAGCCCGAGCCGCACGCCGTATGAAAGTGGGAGTTCCGGTGTTTAGGACTGACAGGCCCTAGTTGATTGGCGACGTCCCACAGTCGCTGGCCGCGTGGACAGCAGCGACGGCTTCCCCAAGCGGTATGATGGGCGTTGACATCCCCACACAGGACGAAGTCTTTGCCAAGGCGCTGGGCTAGTGGCAGGAGGCTGGCAGTGTTCCATGGTCTGCCCGGGCGGACATAAATGCTGGCGATAGTTGTGTCAGAGCCACCCAGTCGTACTCGTACAGCACAGCATTCGACAGGACCGCTTAGAAGGTCAGCTACGTGAACTTCTGCCTGCAAGAGTTCTCGACGCACGTAGACTCGTCAAGGCAGGGGGCAGACTGGCAGGACTCACTGGTGCATGAAGTGCGGCTACTGTAGCCAACATATCCAGGAAGGCGGAGGTCAGCTGCTGCCGTATAGACCTCCTGCAGAGCAAGCACATCATACTCGCTCCGCAGGGTGGTGCAAGGAGAGATCGGCCTGCCGCCGCCGCAACGAGTTTGCGTTTCACTGGAGCACACTCGGGCGGCGGCGGCGACAATGTCCTTCTGTTGGCGGGTCTTGACTAGCCATGATTACTACTGGGGAGGGGGCGCCCCCACCTGCCTGCAGGCAAATGGAACGCAACTGCTGGCTGTCGGGTGGCAGTAGGTCGGCGACTACACGCAGACGAAGTCGAAGGTTCTTGTTCTCCTCATTGCAGGCAGAGTGGAGAGCCTCCGTCTGTAAAGACGGTGGCTTGGCGCAGCCCCGCTTCTTGGCGTTTGACTGACGTCCACGCTGCTGCAAGGGAGCTTTTAAAGGGTCGTTTGTAGAATTCGTAATCTCCGTGACAGGAGCGCCGAGCACTGCTGCGTAAGTCTTGCCGCCCGCCAGACTGGCTTGAGGTGAACTGGAGCCAGCGGCCCCCTGCGCTGCTGGGAGCAGCCCGTAGGACCGCCTGCGCCTCCCGATGCGACAAGTGTGTGGCACTCGACGCTTTAATTGTGGCCAGACGCCACTCCCTTTGCCACAGCTGGCAGTCGGTGGAATCGGCTGGATGAGGTCCCCCACAGTGCAGGCATCTGACCCTGCTCGAACACCTAGAGTCCATCTGGTGTTGGGCACCACACCGCAGGCACCGCACTGGCCTCTGGCAGGTTGCCGTGGCATGTCCGTAGCATCCGCAACGTAGGCACTGAAGAGGCCGAGGTCGGCAGGGGCCGTACCTCGAAGGGCATGTTGAAGAGGTAGACCCTCGCAGGTGGAGTAGGAGTGGCAAAACGCAGCACCAGGGTAGTGCCCCGCCGTTTAGCCGCGACCACCCTTACCTCTGACGAGGCATTGGCCAGGAGATCGTCATCGGTGTAGTTGCCATGTACGCCCTGTACCACGCCACTGCTCTGAGAACGGTCAGCGGGAAGGCGCGCTATCACAGGCATCCCAATAATCTCTGACGTGGCCAGCAGGCGTTCTGCCGACTCCGGTGATGCCGCGTCCGCTGCCACTATGTTCTTCTTCGTGTTAACACGCACCTCTTTTACCCCAGGCATTGAGGAGAGCGCCTGTGCAATGACCAAGCGAGAGGTACGGGGGGAAAGGCGGCACCATTGTGTGCCGGTCGAAATAGCACCGTGCAGGCTGTCGGCGGTGGGGGTGGGTACAGAAGTTGCTGGGGTCCCGGTAATAGCAGCGGGAGCCATGACAGAAGTTGCACCAGTTGATCTACCGGAGACTGGAGGCGGCGAAGCAGAGGTGGAGGCAGGCCCGATTCCAGGAGGTGGGGCGTTGTTCCCGGCTATGCCTTGTGGGATGGCAGCACGCTCGCGGCGTTTCTGCGCCTTTGACAAAACTTGCTGAAACTCGCCCTCGTTGGCGCTAGCAGTAGCAGTGGCGAGCAGATGCTCGGTTGAGCCCGCAACACGTGAAGGTGAGTTTGGCGTCAGTTTCGAGGTTTGCGCAAGCCCTACTGCTTGTAGCTTGCGCGAGGCGCCCTCGTCATCACTACCGGGCTCGCTCGGACGCAAACGCTTGCGCGTGGTAGTGGTGTCCATGTCTTCAGAGTCGGAACCCTGCGGCAGAGGGACGTTCTGCGGTTCAAGGAGAGGCGCGCACTGCAACCCCGATGCAGCAGCGCGATCACTGATGAAGCAGCACATCCGAGGTATGTGCGGTGGTTGTCGGCAGCTCACCGGCAGTACCAAGGATGCCGACCGCAGGCGCGGTTGCTAGAGAGGCAGCACCGATGGTGGCAAGGCAGACGGCTCCAGAAGTCGGTTTCTCGGCGAACTCGTACATCGCGTTGGAGGTAGTCGCCGACAAGGTACGAGGGGCCGGTTGTATGCTGACGGCCCGGCAGAGGCGTTGTGCCTGCTCGTGCCGCAACCGCATCGTCTCGACGTTGGCGATGAGCTGCCCCTAACATTCGTGGGCAAGCGACGCTCGCCGAGCGCCTGTGCGACGAGCTGTGGGTGATGGAACGCCGCGGGCGCTGGGTCGGCTCAACGGTCGGCTGGGCCGGGGGAGGTTACGGACGCTCCTGCCATGCTAGCCGTGAAAACGGCTGCGCGCAGATGGCAGGAGCTGAGCTAATTCCGCGGGTTGAGCAAGTCGAAGAAACGAGGAAATCGGAAGAAACAACGTCTTCGGTGGTGCGGAGAGGCAGCTTGGATGATGAACAGGCGAGCGGCTTAGCGAAACGCATCACTTCGTAGGACACAGAGGAGAGCCTCGCATGAGACGCCACAGCGTCTCCCGCAGATGCCGGAGCTCCTAAAGACACGTCCGATCGCATTGAACGCTCCGGAAGGAATCCCCAAGGAAAAGGCGCCTAATTTCTGCAGCCCGGTCTGGAGCACGGCGCAGCGCTTTTTTTTCTTTTTTTTTCTTTCATATATAGCTCTGCCGAGCTCCCGCGATGCGAGCGCCCTCACGCGGTCAGAGCACGCTCCTCCTCTCCACTCACTCTCCGCTACTCCGCCCACCTGCACCGGTTCCTAGGGGCGAGGGTAAGCGCGCGCGCCCGCAGCTGTTGTTATGGCAGAGGGAGTGAGAGCGGAGAGATAACACCTGCCGGCGCGCGGACGCCGCCGCCGGATGCCTGACATAACCCGACTAAGAAATGCATTCGCATTTAAAAAGGATCACGGCACCGTGACTCTCTTCGGGTATGCACTTGACCCCCTTTTAGAAGGTAGAAGCAGAAAAAAGAGAGTCAGCATTTCTGGAGGAGTCGCAGCAGTCTCGTGAAGCGCGTTTCGATTGTATTCCGTGATTAAGGCGCCACCGTATACGCCATACATATCGTGCGTTTGCCTTTCGGCGTCGTCGTGGCGGACTCGCCCGCTCGCCCACAAAGCCTGGGCGCCGGGACGGCGCCGGTGGCGCGGCGCGTGTGAAGGAGGCGCGCGGCACCTCCGCCTCCTCTCCGTTTACACGGAGCCTAAACCAATTGCGTTTGTTGTTTAAAAAGAGGCTCACATCATTTTGTGATGCAAGTTTGTCACGAAGTGACATGTAACAAACGCTACTATTCGCAAGTTGTCTTACACGATAACGGCAAAAAACATGGTTCCTTACCATGCCTGTTTGCATTTGTTGTTTCGTTGTGAGCCTACATTATGTCTGTGCAAATGTCTTATTGTGTATGTTTTACAAACTGTTACTACGATTCCGCATTCTCGTAATACTCTCACGTTCTGCTTTTCAGGTGACATTTTTCATGGCTGCTCACGCTGAACAGGAGCGACAACATAGCTAGTAACACATCTGATGCCTCCATTCGTCACGACTTTTTTCATTTATTCATCATAAGGAATAAATATGGAGACATATGATGCCGATACTGCAGTTCATTTTGCAGGACATGACACTATGCACATCACAGTCACACATTTTCGTTGTCTATACTGACGCAGGCATTTAAATGGGGAATACCTCATTTACGTCATTGGAAATCCCAGACTATCTTTTCGAGCTTGCAATATTACTCTCCTGGAAATGGTGTGTTGTTTAGACGAGTTTTATTCAAATAATGCTACAATTGAACTCTATTTTCTTTGCAGTCACTGGGCACAACGGCAAGTATTATTGGAGTTGCCTAAAATGAATACTTGACTATTTCCACCAGTATACTCTAAGAAGTGATCGAGAAAAAATGGTGTCTTTTTTTGTCTCACAACAATAATTGTCATACGGCTTGCTTGCGCTTCCTTTCTTGAGAACTCGGCCCTAGCCACTTTCCTATCAGTAATTCTATGTGACGCTGATAACGCACATGTCGTTCGTGACCAGAAACTACCAGGCGCGCGGCGATAATGCCAGGAAAGGAACGCAAGATAGATGACGATTATTTTTGTGGGACAAAGAGACACCCTTTTAATCGATCATTTCTTAGAGAGTCTAGTCGCGTAAAAAGTAGAGCATGGGTGAATTGAGTAGATTAAAATAGCGGTAGAGTCGCTTGACGCTTCCGTCGGTGTCATTTGAGCCGCGTATGGGTATCACCGGCTGGAGTCGTCCCTGACAGCCTCAGAAGTGGTATAGTCTGATCCTTCGCATAAGTGTCCTTTCACTCTTCCTAAAAGGGTCAGGGGACTCTCCTAGAGTGCGCGGACTCTGACCCACCAAGAGAGTCGCTGAGCCTCTTTAAAGAGAGTCGTATACGTGGCAGGTCAGAGCTCCCCGAAATGAGTCACACATACTATTTTTTTTTCTTAGACTGCACCCCCTGTTTGCGAATTTCTCACACACAGAAATAGCGTAATGCGTTGCCCAGTAAACGCCGACGGGCTCGCGCTTTGCTGCGCCAAACTTTGAGCGACTTAATGCAAACTTCCCCAATTTTTTCTTCTCCGTCTGTGTATTATTAATCTTCCCTCGCGCCCATCCTGAAGCTTTCTGCACCGAATGTGGATTTTTGACTGCCTAGGGTCGAAGGCATTGCAAGCGTCGTACGCCTCATGCTTTTGCCCTGCCCCCCGTGATCGGCCCACCTTTGACCAAGCGACGATACCATCTGATGACGTCATCAGGATGACGTCACAATATTTGGCGATCCATGGCGTCATGATGCCGTGATGCGGTGACGTTATCACGTAATAAAAATTTTTGTATCACCTGTGTTGACGCCGCCGCCGCGGGACGCCAACGGTCCATTTTCGCGTTTGATGAGGCATAAAAAGGGTCGTTCACATCTGCGACTAGCACCGGTTGCACGACCAAGTCAGCCGCAAAGCGACTAGTCGCAAATGGCCACTTTGGTAGCAAAGCGACTGCGTTGACTCAGTCGCCGGCTGCTTGATTTTTTAGCCGTGCTACAAGTCGGAAATCTCTCAACCAATCAGATGGGTAGGAACAGGGCGCCAGCTTATTTTTATGGGGCAATGGCAATGCGAGCAGACGCGAATTCCGTTCTGGCGACTGGTATATATCGCACGCAAGTACGAGCATCGGTCGCGTTGAATCGCTTGTTGGCCGCCAGTTGCAAATCTCTTCGCGACCGGTGCAAGTTGCATAAGAGAATGAGCCTTAACGCTTTCGCTTACATAACATGCACGCGTCTCTGTGTACACAACACGTCGAGGTGACGTCAAGCAGGTCAGGTGGTCCCGGAAGGTAGGCGTGATCTTGCGCCCTACCCGCACTGAAAAGGAATACCCGCACTGAAATACCCGCACTGAATACCCGCACTGAATACCCGCACTGAAAAGGAGCACATAACATTGAAAAAAAAAAAACCAAAATAACATTACACCCAAGTCCTAGCGTTCGTTAGCTGAGCAGAAAGACGAGGCACGACGCTGGTCTCACCAAAGTGCGGTGTGGTTGACCGGTAGCGGAGTATAGCTCGCAGACCATTGGTCGAAGAAGTCTTCCACGGCTGCTGGTCGAAGAGGAGGCACCGACGTCGTAGCCGCGTCCTGGCCGGACACCTACGCTAGAGCTCGTGCCCCGAAGCCTGACAGCTCCGGGTGCCCACGGGCACAGGACGTCTCGAGGAAGGAACCTATCCCCGACGCGCCGTCATGGCCTGGCGGTACGTGGCAGGTCGCTCCGGGCTCAGCTGTTCACCAAGGCTCGGGTCCGAAACCCGACAGCCGAGGACGTCTCCCCGTCTTCTTCGCAGCTTCTCTCGTCTCTCCGCCCCCCACGCTTCACCCTCTCTTTTCTCGTGTCTCTCGTGGTCTTTTCCTGTTGGTCTTTGTTCTTTTGCTTTCCAGCGCAGCGCTCGTGCCACTTTCGTCGCCATTGTCTTCTTGTAATTCTTGTAATGGCGCGCACTCTAAACATTCGCGCACGTCCCTGACCACATGCCCTAAGAAGTCCTTGTACAATGTAGCTAATGACGTTTTTAATTATTATATTAGCTGCGATATCAATGAAATGAAGAGCATGTAGAAGCAGAAGGCGTAGAAACTACTGGAGAGTGTTTCAAACAACATTAAAAGAAAAGTTGGAGGACACTTCAGCTTCACCTCAACAGTAGAACGTCATAGGCGTAATCAGACCCCGTTCGCATCTCCTTCTCCATCAGTAGCATCGCCTCGCTTCTCGCTGGACATTGGTCGTTTCAAAATTTCCTACAATGTCTACTATAAATACAGCTGTTAAATACCCATTACGTCATAATTCTTCCTTTTGCGAATCAGTGAAGGAACCTCTGTGCGTCCCTAAGGGAACACGTGAACCTATGCAGCTGCTCCCTTTGTTGATGCTTTTGGTGCTGACGATGATTAACTATGTGTGAGCGCTGTGTAATGGGTGGATCTTGAAACCCCTCACTCATTGTGCGATTCGCATGTCTTGACGCCTGGCGCAATTCTACGCTTTTGTCACGCACCATCTAATGCGTGAAGGAGACTCCTCGCATTACATTACCTTCCTATCGAGTCTTTTTTTTTTCGGTAGCAGTTCCAAGGAATAGCGCAGCTCTGGGGTTGAACAGCTACTAGCCAGGCAGAATGCTTGGGTTCGATTCCCTCTCAAACAGAAGCTTGTAGTTATTTATTTGCATCTATCTCGAATTTTCGCTCACGGACAACGCTGCTTTTTCCCTCACAACCAATGGTGCCGATGCTGACACTATGTATACAACCGGAACGACTGCGAAACGAACTCTTTAACGCTGTCGCGTTAATAATAGATCACCTTACAACCACAAAAGGCTCGTTAATAACGAGTCACCTTACAGCTGCAACAATACTGTTTTTGTGATGCATCGTGCATGCGGAGAGCAGATGTAGCTGCAATCACTATCCCCTTTATACTTAGTCGGTGGCGTAAAGGGTTCCTAAAGATGTATTTATAAACATACAATTCCAGCACATTTCTTCTACAAGCAAACGTGAGCAGCCTTGAAACTTCACTTAAGCCACGCAGCGGCGCAAAGCGTCCCATGGTACCGCGACTATTCACAGTATTGCTTGTTTAGTTACGACGGAAATAAATATGACATGTGGGTTTTAGTGGCGCAAAGGCCGTGCTTGGCCGACGAGCGCCATAGGCGAATGCAAAGGTAACAATGATCAGTGATTAACCATGGTAGGCAACGGATGTGAACTATGATTATATTATTTGGTAGTACACTGGCCTAAATTGTGCGCACTAAAAGTGCGTAAAACATATAAGTATTAAAATCATACGAGTAACGTGGTGTGTGTGTGTAGTGAGAATCAATGGCAAGTGGTCATGTTAGCAAAACTATGGGGATATGAAGACAGAGAGAGAAACCGAATCTATTACAAGGCAGGGAGGTCGGCCTGAGCTTGTGCGCTCTAGCCTTTCACTCTGTGTAGGGGAAAAGCGAAAGGGGGACAAGGGTGATGAAACTGATGATGGAGACAGGAAGAGCTGATGCGTATATACAATAACCACGGAACACAGCGGTCTTCTTAAAGTCTAGTGTCAATTCCAGTACTCTTGAATAAAGCGATAAATGCCCTTGTAGCAGCCGTTGATGCTGTCTGGTCGGACATTGCGGACAATAGGCTAGTTTCACTTAGAGTGTTCACACTAATGCCGGCCAACGTTGAAGCCAGCGTCTTTCATTGGCACACGTACAGAGGGCAGTCGCACAAGAGGTGTGTTAAAGTCTCATCCACTTGGCAGCGCTCTGAGTTCGGGCTGTCCGCTCGGCCGATTAGGTGCGCATAGCGTCGAGTGAAGGCGACGCCTGGTCGCATCCTGTGTAGCAGTCTGGCGTGGCGTCGCTTTACTTTAGCCGGGAGTCGAAAAGTCATGTGGGGGTATGTTTCCCGCAGACGTCTATGCCGATGGCGTGGGTTAGATCAGTAAGTTGTGAACTCCCGCATAACCGATCTCAACAAAGAGTTCGCGTCACTTCGCGAGTAGGGAATTTTTACGAGAACGGCACTGTGATCCACAGCGGTTTTTGCTGCAGCATCAGCTAGCACCTTGCCTGCCAAGCCACAGTGCCTAGGTACCCATTGGAAAAATGACGGAGTTACCATTCCGTTGCGTGAGGTCGAATTCCTGTATGATTTCGGAAGCCTACACGTAATATTGTCCCTTTCTTGAGCAGGAATGAAGGCTTCCTATGCTGATTTTGCTTCAGAGAGTATTCTCCACTTGCTTGGGGCTTGATCAGATGCAAAGCGAACGGCTTCCCATTTAGCTACCAATTCTGCTGCTGTTGATGATGACTTATAGTTGATGCTGACCTATGTTGAAAAACGTATTCAAAAAAGGCTTTCTAATTATTTGGATAAGTTTTAAACTATTAACGCCAAGACAATTTGCTTTTTGTGGCGGATATTCCATTGACTTAGCTTTAATCGCACCTACTGACAATATCAAAGCAGAAACTGACCGGGGCAGGTTCGTGGGATCTGTTTTTATCGATTACTCAAAAGCATTTCATTCCCTAAATCACAGTATTCTGTTTTCTAAACTCGACGCTTATGGCATAACAGGTCCATCGTTGGAGCTTCTGCGCAGTTACCTACACGATCGACAGCAACAGGTTTGCATTTCAGGAGTGCTGTCTGCCACACAAATAATTAACTATGGTGTTCTACAGGGGTCCATACTAGGACCGGCTCTTATTCCTCGTATATATTAATGATTTCCCGAACTGCCTCACTTCTACTTCATGTCTTCTGTACCCGGATGATACCACCGTTTTCACTTGTCATAACGACATAAATGAACTGACAGTCAGATTGAACAATCAACTAAATACTATCAATTGTTGGTGTCAAAAAATAAGTTGCTGATGAACCCACAAAAAAGACAAAATATATGGTTTTTAGTTCGCACAGTAAACCTAGTTCTAATATTGTTCCAGTGTATATAGGAATCCCACCCCATACCAGCATCTGACGAATGTTCATTTTTAGTTACTCAACTTGAATCCATTTTTGAAATTTGAACATTCACATCAACTTCTTAAAAAAGAAAATTGCATACGGCGTCAGGGATCCTCTTAAAGGCGAGACACTACTTTCAAAGGCACACTCTTTTCACACTATACTGCGCTCTCTTTATCTTCAGTCATCTAAATTATTGTATAGCCATATTTGATGACTTTGTCGAGCGCACCGACACACACAAAGTAGTAGCAGACAGGACTTGTGTGTGTCTCGGTGCGCTTCGACAAAGTCATCAAATATGAACGTAAACCAACTGGCCCAACTTGCCATCTTTGCTGCTATTGTATAGCCTCATGGTGCCTCACGTATCACTGTCATATAGCCCCTTTGCAACACATCCAAAATAATGCTGTTCGCATTACCACTTCAGCTCCTTATAACGCTCACGTTACCTCCATTTTCACCGACTTCAATCTGCTCACAATAAATAAGCTTATCTCCTACAATCACGGCATCGTCATTTATCGCATGCTTAAGACTCCACATTTACTTTATGTGATTAGTCGAAACGGTCTTGCTAATCCAAATAATACTAGGCTCGCTTAAAAAAATAACATTTTACTTCTGAAGTCACGAAGCAACTACGGAAAACTAAATGTTGCTTTTCTAGCGTCAAACTATGGAATGATCAACCAGTTCATTTAAAATTTTCACCCACACATCATCATACCAACGATCATTAAAATCTTTTATGGTTTCTTTGTAAACGCTACCCATTTTTTGTCTCTTGTTATCTTTTTGATTTGTTTTTTTTTTCATTACTTCTTTGTAAACTCTCTCCTTTCACCGTATTTTTCTCGTTCGTTTTATGGAATGAAATGGTGTGCTACCACATGCTTCTTCATCATTG
>JALIZH010021384.1:0-48197 GCA_030522465.1 Rhipicephalus appendiculatus | reverse complement strand
CCATTAACAGTCATACATATCCTAGTCACATGCTCGTATATTGCAACACAAAGACTGAAACATTTTGGCAAATTATACAAACATGACATACCATTACACCCTAGTTTAATTCTAGGAGAGGACTCAGTTGTTCCATTGTGTGATGTTTTCAGTTTTCTAAAGGCAATTGGTTTTGTAAGTAAACAAAAACTGTGCAGCCTTAACTATTCACTACTTAACAACTTGTGACTGGCGCAGCATAGCCTGAGCTGCTTTTGCGCCATCAAACATCAACTAACCAACCAACCATCTGTCAAGACTACTCCGTGCTGGTCCCAAAAGACTGTGAGCATGACCTTGCTCGCCGAGGACTGGGCGCAGGCCTTCTTTGGAGGCGGTGAGTCAACGTGCTTCCAATGCATCGACTGGACTATACTCTCCGGATCATAGTGATGGACCCCGCATTCATCCTGTGTAATCAGTCTGTTGAAAAAACTTCCCCATCTCCCGCTAAAGGGAACCATGTGTGGATGCGAAGCAGCGGGGAGGTGGTTAGCTTGAGCGGGAGAAACGTCGCCGCTCTCGTTTCGCGGCAGCCGCCCGGGCGCTCATCGCGGCGCTGCACAGCAGAGAGAGAATGAGGCCCGCTCCGTCATTTTTATATCGCGGAACTACCGCGGTGCCCCCAGCGGGAGTATGCAGCTGTCGCACCACCTGTCGCGTCCCGCACCGTAGAGGATTCCTAGAGGAGAGGACGGGGGGAACCGTAGGAGAGGAAAGAGAGAAAGGGGATGCGTATGCGCTGTGGGAGCCGCTCCGTAGAGTAGAAGATTCCTAGAATAGATTCCACCTGTCGCGTCCCGCTCCGTAGAGTATTCCTAGAGGAGAGAAAGGGGTGAGCGTAGGAGAAGAGAGAGAGAGGAGACGCGCATGCGCTGTGGTGGTGTGGGACGCGGGAAGGAGGGACGGACTAAGCCCCCCCTCCCCAAACACATGCAAGCAAGATCGAGGAATGGAGTCAACCTGGGCGGCACACACCACCTGCCTAGCCATTGCCAAGCAGCCTCTCTGTGCTCTCGGCCATGACTCTGGTGACTGGTGTGGTGGTTGACGGCCTTATATTGTAATACAGTGTTCTGGTTCGCATAGTGGGTGCTTCCCTACTTCATGAGTGTGGCCGGACGCGGGACAGACGCGGGAGGGATGGACATAGCCCGAGCATAAGATGCTTCGCATCTAAAAGTCATCTTGGTTTTCATGGCACATGGTCAAAAGAGCCTGGGAGCATTCGACTCGTTCCTGCTTTTGGAAAGGTGTGAGCAGCCGGGGAACCCAGCAAGCGGATGTTTTACGCATATGAAGATGGTCCTGAATAATTTTTCCCACGGACCCCACACTGATCTTGACATTTTCGGCTAGGTCTTGAACGGTTATGCGGCGATTTTCCAAAATGGCAGTCTCCGCTTGCTGGATGGTGTGTTCATCGATAGCAGAGTGCGGTCGCCCTGCAATCGGAGCCGTTTCCACCGAAGTCCGACCGCATTTGAATTGACGATGCCAGTTCTTCACTATATCATATGATGGTTAATCCCTCCCCATAAACCTCTTTTATCTCATCGAACATATCCCTTGGAGTGCGGCCTTTCAAGTACAGGAACTTGATGACTACTCTGCATTCCGCTGCATCCATTATCACACCTCACACCACTTCAGCATCTGTAAAAGAAAGACCGTTATTAGACCCCCTGATTTCAAGTCTAATCTAATATAGATTAGACTTGAGACGAAAAAGAAAAAAAAACTAACTGGTTGACTGGGGAATATAGAAAACACTTTTTCAGATGATTATTTTATGTACCAATATAATAATTATGAGACAATACAGAGGTATGCAATCAAGTAATCCGTGCTAATTTATTTTCATTCAAATTTCTGCACTTCAGCCTTTCTCTGTTAGACTTTTGGACGCTGTTTGATATTTCTTTTTCTTTTAAACTGCGATACGTGGAATGGACGCCTCTGCGTCTCCTGCCACGCAGTGGCGTCTGGCGCCAAGTGTGCCCAGTGTTCTTTTTTTTTTTTCCTTCTACATCATGACTGGTACAGAAGGGGGGCCACTTTTTCGTGCACATCTCAAGGGCAGTTTTCAATTTGAAAGAAACTGTTAAAGCGCATGAAAACATACTCAAGCTGTTCCGAGATCTGCGTACCGCGAGCAGCAAACGGTGCATATGAACAGCTCGCCGTCACATCGTTGGCACAAACATGGCGTGTGGCTGTGTTGGCTAGCGCAGCAGGTTGCGGAGTGAGGGGCCGCTGGTTCGAATCCCCGATCATGTGCTTTGGAATTTCTTTCTGCTGATTTATTTTTCTTTATGCCTTTTTTATATATATATAAATACATATACATTTCCGAGACATGACGGCAACGGCAAAAATCAGCCGAGAGTGTCCATATAATAGCTATCGCAATGAAATTGCTAGATTGTATAGGAGCTAAGGATTTTTGCAAGAAAAAAACCAAACCAGAGCGGGCACACATAATAACAAACAGGCAATATGAATAGGTTACATTTTGGTCTGGTACATAAAGAAGTAGTGGCAGCTCTCAAGAGTATTCACAATGCCCATGGACTGTCGCACCGCCAAGTGGAACTCACGAGCGTCCTCTCGAGGATGGTTAGTAGACGGCACAATGTCAACTCTACGCAGTCGCTCCCTTGTTCGGCTGTGCTAGACTCGGTGTTAACGCTATTGCATCTCCCCGCTGAAGTGCGGGATGTTCGTCCAATCGGCAGTCCCAAACAGATGGCGTCACTTTCGGCCAATGGGAGACCCAGGGCCGTGTTGCCGGGGGACTGTACTCCTTGCGGTGTTGATCCACTGTTGCGCAAGCACGCACCTGGAGATGGCGATGCAAGCTTGCATCATGTTACACCACGGTGAGGGCATCGTCCCCGGGTCGACGAACGTGGAACATGAACCACCTCGGCTCCAGTGTGAAGGCGTCGTTTAGAGGATGACTCACAATGCCAGGCCTCTGGGGAAATGTCGCACTTATGCGCTGAAAAGCCGAACACTGAAATGGTGCGGAGTCCGTATCTAACAACGTGTTAGCAAGAAACGAACACTGCGACTTTGCACGTTTTCTGCATCAGTGAACAAACCGGGCCCTCCGCGACACAATCAATCTGATTCGCTCTTGCGAGATGCTTAGTTTTCGTGAAAATACGTGGGAAGTCGCGCAATGATGGCCCACAGCGTACACATATCAGCTTTGCGAGGTTTTCTGTAGCCACGTAGGTTAGTTAAATGTTATCGTCTGACTTTTTCAGTTGGAACTCACCTTGTTTTATACTGGCATATAGCATTCGTCAGTGCTTTTGTAGTGCACGAGTCCCATAACATTGCATGCGGGAAGTCACGTGGGCTCACGCAATTTGCGCTTCTATCACTGAGCAACCTCAAATTAGCTAGTGCTGCGCCTCTTGTTTTTGTACGTTTGTTGATAGGTGGCAGCACGCCGCAAGCGATTTGCTTGTTGACCGGTTTGAGAGCAAAAATTTTCTCCGCGCCCAGATAATGTGGCGACGTGGAGCGCTCGAAGTCGTTCGGTAAAGGAAATTCTGCAGACTCCTTTCAACTGTGATGTTGACAGAAACCATCTTGATGACGAGGATTTTTCACTGGACGTAGAAAGCCGTGAAAGCACCGAGCGTGACAGCGACGATGAACTGCTAACTCACGAGGAGCGAGTTGCACTTTACGTCCCCTTGTGCGTTAAAGGCGCAGTGACATCAGCTTACGCATGTCGCGTTTTTTGCGTCAACGTGTAGTTATCCATCCCCTAGTAATGATTCGGTACTGATAATGCAACAGAGGGACGAATTAATATATGTGGTAATGATTACTAAGACCAGTATCGAATGCAATTCAAAACGGGAGCAAAGCCTGCCAATTTTCAGCGCTGCCAAGCGGTCACCTCCAGCGGTCACGCCTGATCTGGTCACGTGGCCACACGAAATGGTGATGCGAGTTTCAGCTGACATTTCGTCTGCTCGGCGCGCACGTGTAGGCATGTCATCGCCACGCCCATCGTCGTCGCCGCCGTCAAGAGCGTCCAGAAGCGACGATGAAAACACTGAGGAATATGGAATCGCTCTGATTTGTGACGTGGCGAATCATTTACGGTTCGATCCTCTTAAGAGTAGTGATTCTGATATCGACGCCCGACCGAGCAGCGATGAGAGGCAGCTGGAGACGCGCGCTTGGGCCATGCTGGCTGGCAAGACATGTCGCAACTACGCATGTAAACGCTGCGTGCGTGTTACTTGTTTGAAACGATATTTCTCTGAACCATACGTTCTGTACTGGTGCACTTTGATCGGTTATTGTCGTGTTTGCATCTACCTAAGCATAACCAATCTGTTGTAATAACTGGTCAGTTAGTGAATGTCAGTTAGTGAATGTCACCATGTGTGTGAATTGTAGTGTATACTGCTCACAGACTGAAGCGCGAGAAGAAAAAGTTAAACGTGGAGGCCTGGTGTTTTGATTCTGTGAGCGCGTTGTGGGGGTAGCGTTTCGCAGTGGTGCACCAAACTTTTCGCTTTTTCTCTTATTTGAAGAGCACGATTGCAGCGGACAATGGTTCCACGGCATGCTGGCACGTAATGCAATGGAGATCGTAGCTTCGAATAATCACAGTCGTGCTCATGACTCAACACGACAGATCACCCGAAGCTGCACAATGAAAACTCAGGATTCACACGAACGCACTGCACGAACCAAGCAAAACAAAACAAGCGACGCCGTTGCCAGGCAGGCTGATGTCGCCACCAGGTGGTACCACAAATAGGCACCACAATGACAACACTAAACTTGTCGACGTCAGCGTTGCTCGCGCATCGTCACTCAGCGCCTGAGGCGTGGCCTAGGAGCTTGCTGAACAAGTCAAAATAGTGTCGATGTTGCATGGCATGAATGCGGCGTTGAGCCTTTGCGCTCGATATAGAATGACTTCTACGTAACGGACGCAATTCATACTTCGCTGAAAAAACTCATGCATACCAAGAAATCGAATGAACGCCACATCTCAAGTTTTAAATTTGATGTCACTGCTCCTTTAATGTTTTTTCACGCTCGTAACCCCCCGTATTCAGGAACCGACCTTAACTTATCGTGGTAAGGCTACTTACGAAAGGACGAGAAAAGTATAAGGAAAGGATAAGGCGAGTTTCGAAAACCCACCTTATCATGTCATAAGTGTGCCTTATGAAAGGTGTCCTTAACTTGTAAAGTGTCTGCCCTGGGAGCGAGGGTAGGTAAGTTTTTGCAACGAAATGATTACTTCGAGCAGCAATAAATTAGTTTTATTGCAAGAAACCTCTAACGGTATGCTCAAAAGCACCCATGCGTAGAACAGCTTAAATATTTGCTAAGGCAACCCCCGCTTTTGGTAATATACACATACGTCGTCTGGCCACATATCTTCAACACCCGTCGACGGGATGCTCATTTCTATTTTGACGTCTTCTCGTGCACGTTTTTGCGGTGTTCGTTGATGGTGTTCGCTGTGCTCGCTTCGGAAGTTGATTGATAGTTATCTTTCGCGTTTTTTTTTTCATTTCACTTCATTTATTTTATCGTTCGAATACGTATACCGTTCTTGTTTTACGTTGAGTATGGAACGGCGCACCAAAGTGAACTTTACCGAAGAAGAACGTGGTGTCCTCACGGAGCTTGTAAACAAATACCTTGCGGTACTCGAGAACAAGAAGACTGACGCCGTGTCCCTTCAGAGAAAACAAAAAACGTGGGAGCAACTCGCGACTGACTTCAACAGTCGGCACAATGTGCATCCCGCACGGCCAAACAGCTGAAGAAATGTTGGGACAATTTGAAGGAGAAGTGGCGCCGTGCCAAGGCCGACGACACGCGGGAAGTGTTCAAAACAGGTGAGTTATTTCATTTCCCTCTAGTGTGTTTCGTATAAAAAAGAAGTTCATCAGATGTAGAGGAATTGGAGCCCTGCCTATTGTTGCAAACGAACACACTGTAAAATATGCATTTGTGTTTCGTAAGATGCATTTGTTTTATGAACGCTTACATTTTAATGTTTTATGTGGGTGCTTGCCATCTGCTGTATTAGAAGAGTTCACCTTTCTTTCGAAGTGTTACCAGGGCTCGCCCTTGCACATTTTGTGTTTCATACCTCTCTCTGTTGAAATTTGATCATAAAGAGTAGCTGCAGTGCATGCGGCAAATAAATAAACTGACAAATTGAATTGCACCCTCTAAAATATTCCGCAACAGATTACATGCTTGGTGTGAGGTTTATTATGTATAGTAAATTATACCATCAGTTGCTTCTAGTCGCTATGACATAAGCTGTCTAGGCGTGAAGAGAATGCTGCCAATGTCACATGTAAGTGCATTGGCACTGTTTAGCCTAGTGGAGTCGAGTAACGTTGTAGCATTAAAACGTTGGTTTGTTAATGTGTGTTACATAGAGTACTAGCACAAAGCAAAACATTGGCACACTTGCAGGACACGAACATGTACAATACATGTGTTTGCAGTAGCAGAAAAGGTTATGTATGGCACTCACGCCATAACATAAGCATGTTTCTGGCATCTTCAAAACAGTATAGTAACTGCAAACGTAGGACGAGAGGTGGAGGTATCACGATGTTTCATACACTGTTATCTTGCTCTTCATCAGGAGGTGGCACGCCTGCTGAAAGCTCGATGAGTGAGGAACTTCAAAGGGTTGGAGCGGTCGCATCACACATGGCCACGCGGCTCACGAACCCCTTCGACAGTGACCGTGCTGGCCGTGTGACGCCTGTCACCGAGTGCACGCCAGCTGTGGCAGCCCTGCTCACACCAACTCAGCCACAGCAGAGCATGGAAGCCGATGGCAAGTATTAAATGTTAGGTGTCGACTGATCATTTGGGCAGTCACATATGTTGCAGAAAGACAAGTTGAGACACCATAGGTGGCTACTCAGAAGTTACACTTTATTTAGGCAGTAATTTAAGCTATTAGCTATTATGTAACACCACAATGCTGAAACAATATGTGGCGCAGAGTAACACAAGAACTAGAAGGGAGGACGCAACACTTGTGTGCTCCCATTTTGCTCTTGTGTTTCATGTCAATAGTTTCATGTCTTACCAACAAGGCCGAATTTCCCCTTTGTACCATAACGCTGCATTGCTGCTTTTGTGCATTTCGATGAAACGTTCAATCAAAGCACGAAGGTGTTTTTTTTTTTAACTTGGTGTGATGACAATGATAGCGCACTTTGTCTTTGTGGCATCGTGTTTACATGGCTAATCATAGTAACATTAATACATGCACTACTCATGGACGTATTTGTGTGACCTTGAGGGATTTCAAAACTTCCAAAGCGCATGCTCCATCATCTTTGGCAAAGCACAAATTCATAGTATGGAAAAATTTTCAAACATAGACAGAGATGAGCAGTGTGAGTGTGTGTAGTTTGTCAATCATATACATATGCGTAGCATGAAGTCATTTGCACTGACAGCTAATGCCACAGCCTAAGCTGAAATGGTTGTTTTGCCGAACACGCAGAAGACATTAGTGAAATTAGTGCTCATATCTTGACACGACACAGACATGCCGGTCTGGTACTACTCACTTCCTTGGCCAGTATGCATTTGTCAACCTGTTTTGTGGTACTCAAACAGGGACGTTCTGTATAGCTGCCTGCTTGAGATCTTATGTTGTGTAATGTTCATATGCAAAGTACAGTGCATTGTGTAAACACGCTTGTGTATTTTTTCAACAAGGTGAAAATGAGGTATGCATGAACACATTGCCGTGGTAAAAGCGACTTGCAAGGAGTGCATGCACTGCGAAACTGGCATGATGGTATTTCTTTAATTGTAACACCACTGCAGCTGCTGACATGGACAACATTGACTCTTGGCAATGGGATCTCGAGCCAGCTGAACCCGAAGAGGCCAGACCAAGCCAGAGCAACACCAGCACACAGTGTGCAGCTGATGAACCGTCTCGTGCACAATTACCGACCTCAGCAGTTGCAACACAGCCTGACCCTGTGGCTACAGGAACAGTGTCTCATGAAAAGCCAGCAGGCACGAGCAGGACATCCTGTTCTATGAAACAAGCAGTGAAAAGCGAGCTTGATGCTCGGCTTTCTAACCTGGCAACGGAAGCTAGACAAAAAAAAAAAGAGAGCATTTGCTCCGCATGAGGTTAATGCGGGACGAATTAAAAGAAAAGGGATGCCGTGCACGCACTAGAGGTGGAAAACCTTCGGGCAAAGAAGGTTCTTCTCGAGCTTGAGATTACCCTCATGCGGAAAAAAAAATCAATTTGACGCTTCTCTTTAGACACAAAGCATTGCCTTTATTAACGTCATAAAGTGTGTTTTAAATACAAACTCTCAAGCAATTTCAGCATTTAAGCATGATTTAACATCGTGATTTTAGCGCTAATAAAGACGAGCAGATGTGAGAGACGGGACAGGTACTACTAATAACTGATTTATTGCAATGGTTGTAATGAAATATATGGCACGTTGGTGCGCAGACGTGCCGAGCGCATATCAATGCGACAAAGTGGTGTCGCCTTGATATGCGCTCGGCACGTCTGCGCATCAATGTACCATATATTTCATTACAACCATTGCAATAAACCATTTGTTAGTAGTGCCTGTCCTGTCTCTCACGTGTGTTTGTCGCTTTAGCACTAAAATCACAATGTTGTGTACTCACCAACTCACCCAACAAGTTCTTATTGAGCATCATTCAGCATACAGAAATCAAATGACAGCAGACGCTTCGCAAGTGGCAGGCATGATGAGTGTAATGGACAATGTCGTCTGTGCTCACCGACAAGCTAACACCTACTGGATTCCAACAATAACTGCAGAACCATGCTGTACAGTCGGGCTCAATATGACTTGCAACACAAGAGCGTGTGGCTTCACGAGCTCAAAGATTGTGCAGGGCTTTAATTTGCCATCATTCTCAGAACTAAGCGATTGTGTTTTTTTATTTGGTACAACGGCCAAGCTAGAGAAGAGCGTTTATTTGCAGAAGGGCCAGTGGAAGCAATGGGGGATCCTGGAGTTTGTCGAGCTGTACGCACCTGTGTTGCTAGTCATATTAAGTGCGACTGTACATGGCCCTGCACCTGTACAACATTGTTCTAACCCTCTAGTACTTAAATATATACAAACGGTATTTCTTTATTAATATCCATCATGCTATCTTTTGAAAACAAGGTTTGCATACACTCAGGAAAAATAATTTGTAATGATACGTTGACGGGTTCTAAAGCCGTCGGTGTCTTGGGTTGCCATCTGAAGCTGTCCGTTTA
This sequence comes from Rhipicephalus appendiculatus, assembly GCA_030522465.1. NCBI lineage: Eukaryota > Metazoa > Arthropoda > Arachnida > Ixodida > Ixodidae > Rhipicephalus > Rhipicephalus appendiculatus. Next base: position 38,839 of record JALIZH010021384.1, on the reverse strand, counting down.
TCAATGCTGATGTAGGCTGCTGAACACTCTGCGCAGTCTGGGGCTGTAGATCCGGAGGGCATGGGTCGCGCAGCATTCGGCCTAGGTTGTGTAGAGCTGCGCATGCTGTTATGACTGTGAGGGAAGTGTTTGTATCGATTTGTAGCTTCATTTGAAGGCACGGAAACCTCCGCTTCCAGATGCCGAACACACGTTCCACACTGTTCCTTGTTCTTGACTGCGACTTGTTGTACCTGAAAAATTAGTTCAAATGTTTTCTTTTGCCTTTGTACAATGTTTTTGCAATATGTAGAAATGTTTACAGACGTGAAAATGGTCAATGCTTTAGATGTTATGTAAACATGTTTTTCTTTCCTTTTGTATTTTGTGAAATTGTTGATATTTATTGTTTGCAATGTAAGGTTCTTGTAAGCGTGTTTCTCCTTTGAGTTTAGAGCTTTTCAATTTCGAGTTCTTGAAGTGAATTGCTTAGCATTCTTGAAAATGAGCAAATAAAGTGTTTCCATCCTGATTTTGCTGTTGTCTAACCTTGCATGTTCAGCTCAGTGGCTCTGACTGTAAATGGATTTAAAGCAATTTTAGCAGGTTATATTTTTTCTTAACAGTTTTGGAATACTGCTTAAGATAAATGAGGTAGCTTGCCTGTATTCGGGCCTGCCTCGTTGAGGATCTTTGAGAGGAGTCATGAGATACGAGCGGCAGGCATAGCCCATGTCTCCAAGCAGAATCCCAGTGACTGCACCCGTCTCGTACACCACTCGGGCACGGCTACTGTCAAAAATTCTGCTTTCATGGGCAGACCCTGGCCAGCTGGCCACTACATCATAGAACTGCAAGTCTGGCCCTGTGATTCCCTGTGGAAATGAAAAATTTGCGAATGAAGTGGCATCAAAAGTGCAAATGCAAATAGAAAAAAATTGTGTGCTGGCTAAGATGTTGTGGTGGCATCATGTGCCCAATAAATGTTTAGTTATTGACCTCGTTTTAATCATAATTATCTGCACAATGATGGTCATTCTGAACGAAATACAAGAATATGCTTGCTGAAACGTGTCCAGAGTGGTTACAACGCGCTGAAGTCTGGATGTTGCGTACCGCGGTGGGCGATACTACGAACCGAGCCGTCGCGTGATCTCCAAAGGTACGTGCGCTCGCGCCTGTTACTTTTGTATAAGCTGCGCGAAAATAAATCGTGGAAGCTTCTCGGCGTACCATTGCTCTATTGCGACAAAACTGACTCAAGCGATTTTACTCTTGCCGAATATTTGCATGCGCTTCTTTCCGTTACACAATATCACTTTCGGTAGCATGCAACCTTTTTTTCAGGTGTCCTGTGAGAGTAGCGCCTGTAATGTCGATTGTAGTACTGGATAAAAAGAGAAATGGTTCACAAGATTTCGTAGCAACAACGCCATTCGACATTGCCCGCTCAGTTTCTATCCGCAGTATTGCATTTTCATGGGGGGCGATATGTTGGTACAGATTAACGTAACCCTGAAAGCCCAGTCGCAACTTGTACATCTGTCGTAGCAGTGAAGAAGACTGGAAGTGCTAAGTCGCATCGCAAAATGACGATGATTCACTTGGCGACTACCGTCTATCACATTCCCAGAGTCATGCTAGCGTCATTGGGTACAGCATCTAAATGCATTTCAGCATCAAACCGCGGCCGAAATGTTTAAAGCGGGCACTCACCTGTACATTTATTGAAAAATATCCTTTACGGTTGTGGTAGACTTCGGCGTTGTCACCGCCGGGGCTCCTGATAGGCACGTGCGTGCAGTCTATGCATCCGCTGACACCCGGAAATTTGCCGATCTTGTAGAATTCTTCCATAACGCCACTCATTTTCGACGCTTCGGGAAATTTCACTAGTGCGGGGAACAGTGCTTCTGCAATCAAGGCAGATATCCGCTTGACTACTCGTGACACGGTCGGCTGCGAGACATTCACAAGGTCGCCGCTCACAAGCTGAAACGTGCCCGCTCCATAAAATCGCAATGCAATGAGCAGCTGTATAAGAGGCGGCAAAGGAAGCCCACGACCGTCGGCATTTTCCTGCACAGGCAGCACAGCGAGCAACTTCTTGACGGCACTTTTTGTGAAGCGGTAACGGCACAAAAATTCGTGCTCGTCGTGAGTCTCCATCGGGTTGAGTCGGTCCTTGAGCATTCGCCGTGACGGTGACGCGTATGCATAGGCTGTGCCGTTCGATATGTCTTCACTACGGTCCACACGATCAGCGAACTGCGCGAAGCTGTCGTCCGCCGCCATGTTGTTTATCTAGCCTTAAGGTAGGTCATAGGCTACCTTAACCGAGCCTTACTTAAGTACAAGGAAAGTTCCGCGATAAGTACAAGGTAGGTTCTTGAAACGCGTTAAGGGCGGACTTATGGCTAAGGTTGACTTAAGTCATAAGTATAAGGTTAAGTTAGGTTCTTGAATACGGGGGTAAGTCACTGATTGTATTTTGTCACATGTAGCCAGAAGAAGTGGAGCCAAGACCCGAGCTCACGGCAAACACGAAACAATTGTTTATTCCTTTCCAAAACTGCTCCAGCCCTGCTCTTGTCACTCCCCCCTTCTGCTCGCAGCAGTAGGTGGCGCTAGTAGCCGGGGGGCGCTACAGCTGGTGCAGCACAACAGTATCAATGGTCACACTCCTCCCCCCTTTAGTTCTTGTCATAGAGAATACCGGTTCACAGTCTTGTTGGCCACTTTTTCGCAGTGGAAGAGGGCTTTCTCCCGATGGGAAGACTAGTTGGGGCAGCCCAGTTCTTGTGGGACTGACTTCGTGGCTGTTCGGGCTCAACAGCAGCTCCTGCAGGCTCCACAGGCTCTGTTGCTTGCTGGCACAGTGTTTGCAGGCGGTGGTGTCTATGCGAGGTTGGGGCACATGTGGTACAGTTACATCTTGTAATACAACCTTAGATGAGGCGCAGCTCGTAGGACCGCTATCAGAAGCAGGTACCTATGGTGGGCCTGATCGGAAGTTCCTGGAGAGCACCAAGACACCCGGGTCCATTATTGGCGCAATGCTGCCTTGAACTTCTACCCATTTGGAAAAAGCATCTACCATCACGAGGAAGTAGTGTCCCATGAATGGACCTCCAAAATCAACATGGATCCTTGACCAGGGCTTGTCAGGAAGTCGCCATGGCATAATGGTATCCTCTGGGCAGACTTCTGGTGCGCTTGGCAAATGGCAGCTCGGCACCTGGTTTGTCATCTCATCGTCGATTCCAGGCCACCACACATGGGACCTAGCAATAATGTTTGATTTCTCAATTCCAGGGTGGCCAGCGTGCTACAGCTTAAGGACTTGGGATCGCGGGGACTTGGGAACGATGACACGGGCTCCCCGCAAGAGGCATACTTCATGCAGACTACGTTCATTGGTCCTCGTAGTATAAGGCCCCCCAGTCTCCACCTTCTAGAAGAGGACTCCCTGTCACGACAGCCTCAGCCACATGGGACAGCATGGGATCTCTTATCGTAGCGTATCTAACGACTGCAGGTGACGGGACATCAAGGTATGCTTGTTCTAACGTGAAGGCATTGGCAGGCGTAGAGTCATGAACCTCAGTTGCGGGAAGGGGTAGCCGAATGAGTCCATCAGCATGGCCTAGCATAGTGCCTGGCTTGTAGACAAGCTTGAATTGATAGCTTGATAGTGTTAGTGCCCACCTAGGGATTCTCGGTGATGCCTGGCTTGGCATACCTCGACTTGAACCAAAAAGTCCTAGCAATCTCTGGTGGTCTGTTACAGCAGTGAACGGCCTTCCCCCACAGGTACTGATGAAATTTGTGGACACCAAAAACCAAAGCAAGGCCTTCCTTGTCAGTCTGACTAGTTCCTCTCAGCAGCAAGCATAGTACGTGAAGCAAAAGTTACAGGTCTTTTGCTTCCATCTGCTTCGGTCTGTGCCAAGACAGCACCCACGTCATGCGGTGACGCATCGCAAATGAGCACAAGTGGTTTCTCAGAACAGTAGTGGGCCAGAACAAGTGCATTTGACAAGTGCCTTTTACTTGTGATGAATGCTTTCTGTTGCTATTTCCCCAAGCTCCACCTTTCCTCTTCAAGAAGCAGCTGATGCAAACGACGCAGTGTTTCTCAGATGTTTGCAAAAATCGTCTGTAGAAATAAAGCAGGCTAAGACAGCTTTGAAGCTCCTTCACATTCTGTGGCTCTGGCGCATTGATGATGGCCTCTACCTTCTTGGCGTCGGGCTTTAGACCTTGCTTGCATATAGTGTGGCCCAGGTATCCCACTTCGGGAGTGAAGAAAACGCAGTTCTCTAGCTTCAACCTAAGGCCCACTTCCCGAAGTTTCTGCAAGACAGTCGTCAGGTTCACCAAGTGGTCTTTGTCGTTGATCAATGTCATCAAAGTACACAGCCGTTTTCGGCACACCACGAAGCAGATTTTCCATCTCTCGCTGAAAGATAGCAGGTGCAACAGAAACGCCAAAAGGTAAGCATGTACCGGAACAGACCCATGTGTCTGTTGATGGTCACGTATTCCCGGCTTTCTGCATCCAGAGGTATCTGCTGGTAGGGGTCCCGCAGGTAATGTTTTGTGAACTTCTGACCTCCCGACATGGCTGCCCACAGCTCTTCAGCATGCGCAACCGGGTAGGTTTCTATGAGCAACACAACATTGACCGTTTGCTTGAAATCTCCGCAAATTCTTATTGTGCCTTTTTTTTTCTGAACAGCACTATCGGCGCTGCCCGCTTGGCTGTCTTCACGGAAACGAGAACGTTTTCGCGCTGCAAGCTCAGGATCTCCTGCAATACGAGGTCAACTAACGCAAACGGAAGTGGGTGTGTTTGCATCTGGAAGCGCAAGAATTCTGGAAGAAAATCCCGTGAACGTGCCAATGCCTTGTGCGAATACCTGAGGAAAACGAGTGATCAACTCGCTGACATCACTAACTGGGTAATTTGTTTGACTCCTTCTACTCCAATGCCAAAAGCTTAGAACCAGTTGCGCCCAAGCAACGTTGGAGCAGTTCCACTCATGAGGTACAATGGAGGGACCCGTTCGTGCCCCTTGTACCTGACGCGGACGTTTGCCATTGACTTGCTCGAGCTCCCCACTAAACCCGCGCAAAAATACGTTTGAAGGTTCTAGAGTCACTTCTGGAAAGTCGCGTTGAAACTTGTCTACCGGCATTACGGAGACGCTTGCCCCGGTGGCCAACTCCATCGGAAACGGTTTCTCGAACGTTTACACGGTGAAAAGGAAGGGCAGCACAGTCGGCTCTCCGTTTAGGTGGCACATGTCAAAAACGTCAGCACCACGAGGAACATGAAGCACGGCGGCGGCGTCGACAGCGTTTACCTGCGCGGTACGTGTAGATCGTGGCGGTACAGTTCTCACAGCACGATTGTCTCGCCCTTCCGCTAGTTGCAGACGTCTGCCAAATGTCCCACTTTCTTTCAGTAGCGACACTGCGACTTGTCTCTGCATTGCGACGCTCAATAACTTCTGTCGCCGCAGCGGTAACACGCCATGCTCTTGGCCGCGGAGAATACCCGGTGAGTGGGAAAACCCGATAAACTACTAGCAGTTGCCTGACACAGTTCACGAGCGTCCGTTTTAGCGGCTTCCATCGCCAAGGCAGTTTTCACTGCATCCTCGAAGGTGAGGTCGGGACTCTCGAGTAGCCGCGTCTGAACCGCTGCGTTGTCTATGCCACATACTATTCAGTCTCTCAGCATGTTGTTGAGTTCAGTTCCATAATTGCAGTGCTGAGACAAACACTAGCGCCGCAACAAAGTCGCTGACTGCTTCTTCGGAACGCCCCCTCGAATTGAAGCGAAACCGGTGCACTACGATGGATGGAGTGTGGTTGTAGTGCCTGCCAAGTACGGCCAGTAGAGAGTTTTAGAATAGAATACGCAAAGCTTGTGGGCGTAGCGTTGCGGGCATCATTTAATGGGAGCCCGCAAGAGGTTAGCGTCCCTATTGAAAATATGTCCACCATGAAGATGGTGGAATCCACCATTATGGTGGATTATGGTGCTGGTACGGTGGCATGCTGGATGGTGGCATATGGTGGATGCCGGAACATGGTGGATGATGGACAATGTTGGAATGTGGTGGATGGTGGAACGTGGTGGATGCCAAGAAACAGATCAAGGTTTACGCAGAGACAAGAATTATAACATTTTATTGCACACAATAAATAAATAATAAGTAAGAAAATAAGTAAATTACTCCTTTCCCAAGGCCTTTTCTGATTTTGGCCTCTTGCCACAGCGGTAAGGCGGTGCTCCGCAGGGGCTCCTGGTGGATGCAGGGGGTGTGCCTCCACGTACTTTGCCAGGCAGTCTACAAAATCATACAAAAAATGTCACCCAGGGTACTTCAAAATAAAATTGTGCAATTGAATGAAAATATAAATCACAGCGCAATACAGTTGCACACAAAAAAGGCAACAGTGATGTTAAATTAAAAGCACGCACATACATTTCTTATATCTGAGAACATTAGTCATCATTTAAGAGGTATGCTGCTCATGTCGTGCTGCATGTGGCAGTATGATCAGTTTAACAATAATATTGCATTTATCTGCAGGGACAAACTTAGTTACATTATTAACTACAGACTCCCTCACGTCAGGGCCACAAGAAAATTTTCAGCATGTCCTAAATGTAGTCCAGCCATTGTATCTGAACACTTCAATTTCTAGTTCTATATTTTTTAGACCAGGCTACACTTGTGCCAGGCATTAATGAGTTTATCAGTATTTATCACCCGCCGTTTACAACAACAATGGCTTTTGAAAGCACTAAGGAAATGCGGGCCAATGAAATTGAAAGGATGTGTGCTCAGCTCTGTCGGATCTCGCATTTGGTTTGACATCCTGCAGCCTGGCAGCAATTTTGCTACTCTTGTAATCATCCCACAATAGATATATTGCCATAACTCCTACAATGCACTTTCGGTGCGAAAAAATTGAGCTGTTAAATTCTGTGGATATGCTGGAGATCAAATGTAAACTCTGCATATTCATGGGGAAAAGCAGCTCAACAACCAAATCAATGGACAAGACTAAATGAGCTCTAGTTATCTGCACTATAGGGATATCGTGCTGCGTGCATCAGAAAAAAATCATGCATGTACTTTAAAGAAGCATGCGCTGGCCGATGATAACTTCTGCACTTTTCTGAAAAATGATCTTAAAGGGGTGGTGCCGTAAATTTTGAGGCTATAACAAGCCTGTTGTGGGTTTCCTCTCTATGCAAGAACACTCCACACGAAGGGTCGGACACAGCAAATGTTTAGAATATATTTTAATTCACTTCCAAAGTGTACCTAAATGCTCATTCTCCCGATCGATGCCCATCGCTAGCGCTTCAAAACTGACGTAGATCTATAGGAAGGACAACGAAAGTTGTAGTGACGTCACTCGATATCTGTAGTGACGTGAGTCACCTCCGTTACTTCCGGAACGTACGTACTGGCAAAGCATCGGTTGCTGCATCACTCGCCGAGTTTCGATCGCTTCCTTCGCGCTAGCCTTGTGTGGTCACGTGACCAAGCCTCCTACACTTCTACGTCACTGGCCAACTTGGCGCCCAGAAACCGAAACCGAAAGTTGCCCACATAAATAAGGGGATATTAAATTATTTAGCGAGAATACGTGAATCTTCGTGCGTGTATCATGCTTCCTAGAGCATAAGACGCTGGCAGTGAAGAACGCGCAAGCCACAAATTTGGTGGCACCACCCCTTTAAGGTCGCATCACTGTAAGGGTAGGACATTGTAGTCATTGAAACATGTTACTGTTAATTTCTGGCTTTTCAGTATACAGTAAAATACCACTTGAACGAACTATTCAGTTGTGCAAACGTTTTTAAAGTCCACCCACCAAAGCACCATTGAATCCAATTCCAATGCGTGTCAGTTTAATGAAATCAATGCAGAGCGTATTTCAGTTCTACGCACATATTTTTGACACCGTCCAATGCCTCTCACGTCATATTGGTCACAAATTGTATGAAAGATTGGGTACAGACAGCACTTTGCGTTTTGAGGACTACCGTATTTTCTGGTGTATAAAACGCACCTTTTTCCGATATTTTCGCTGGTGCATCTTATACAACGGTGCGTCTTATATACGAAAAAGGTCATGCAATTCTGCGAGACCACTATGTTGATATTTCATTCACGAGTACAATAAACTGAGCGCGAGAGCATTCGTAGAAAGATATCTAATCTTGTTATAACATTGAAGCGGGTGTGGTCTTAGATGTCAGCTACTTGCTGTTCAAGCACTGCGGCAACTACTGAGACTACGGCCCCAATAAAAGCCACCATCGTCACGCAAACTATTGTATTGTTCGAATTGTTTGTTCTTAAACGAACCATTAAACCCACGAAACTGCTTTCCTCTTCAAGTGCTTCCTCTTCAAAACATACTTCTCTAATAAAAAAAAGTGAAAGAATTAATACGTAACACTGGTGAAAAGCATGTGTGTGTAGTTTGTTATTTTTTGGCATATAGTGTGAGAGTATGCAGAGTTTTGCAGAAACCTTTTCCATAATTCATTCCACATCATTCTTTGAAATTAATGAACTGTCACAGTTATGTCTTAGTATCATGGGTCAAGAGAACAGCAGGCACTACATAGTTGTTCACATGTGCCTGTTGAAAAATGATGGTTCTTTAAAACTGCAGACAAGTCAGCTGAAACATATCCTGCATATAGACAACCAGCACTGAAACTTTACTCACGAACAGTGCCAACCTCACACAGGTTAGAAGGTGGAGAAAACAGTTCTATTTCGATATGCTGTTGAACGCTGTGAAAAATATAAAAGCAACTTACGTTGATTTGTAAATGGGAGATTCTTCACATTCACTGGCATAGCTGCATGTTCGGAGCCAAAAGTTAACATATAGCAAAATAGACCTGGAGACAAAACATGGCCCACCAAGAAAATAACATGAGGCACTTACATTCCGTTTAGAATGCCTTGTGCAGTTGGAGGTGTCTGTTGACTGCTGCGAAGTACAGTAAGAGAATGAAGTGTTGCAATGTTGCTTGGCCTGCTGCTGCTAGTGCAGCGTGTAAGCTTACACCAACCTACACACACCACGATAGCTCTCTTGCAGACGCATAAATGTAAAGACTCTGTCTCTTTACGTAAGACGTTAATTCATGATAGCAAGAAAGAGTGGATGAACTTTATATTTACCATTCTTGAAATGACTGCAGCATGTTGGTTACAGGCCTGCAAATGAACATTTGCAGAATCAGTATCAATGCAAGATAGTTGGCAGACATGATGAATTATGACATTTTGATCTTGTTTTGGTAATTTCTTTTCATTTGTGTTGATGTAGTTAGAAGTGGTTATGACAATGAAGAGATAATTGCTTCTAATGACATCACTTGTCCATGAAACACTTTGGAACACATTTTTTTCCACAAGCCTTCTAGACTCTCGTGCAGAATCTAAACTCATGCATGCAGTGCAATATGAATTCCTTCCAAATGTGTTGAGTGAAACAGCGTGCTATGGATTTCTGAAAGGACTTAACCCCCCTAAACCACAAAACCTTGCTCGACAATTACAATTGTAGGGCAAATATGGCTGCAAATATAGCTACAACACTTCATGGTACATACAAAAAAATTCTGCTAAGAAGCTCTGTTAGAAAACATTACTAGATACGTTAATTATGACCATAGGTCGGAAAAAAATGTGGAGCTTACTCAGGCTCACCCATGAAATATATTTCGTCCTTGGGACTCACTCGAACTCAGACTCGTCAAAATTTTCCTGAAGTGGACTCACTAAAATTTTTCTCAACCGGACTCACTCAGACTCGTTGCTCAATTGAGTGAATCTGGTGAGTCGACTCATGAGCAAGTCTGCAAACCTGTGATCATGACACAATGGTGATTAATAAAAACAATCCAGTTGATACGTGGTCGTCACACGCCGATTCTTCGAAGGTACCAACTGATATCGCCAGTGCGTTCAGTGAGTACTTTAGCAGTACCTGTGATTCTCTCACAAATCCCCCCATTACCAACCTTGCCCCGTCAGCCTCATTCTTTCTACTTGCGGCCTACGAGTGCATATGAAGTTCTTCATGTTATATCATCGCTCAGGTCTACGGCACCTGGTCTTGACTCTGTTCACCCATCTCACATCAAGTTAGTTTCTAGTGAGCTATCTCCTATCATTGCAGATATTGTTAACAAGATGTTTAAAGAAGGCGTGTTTCCCGATTCCCTAAAAGTTGGTAGAATAACACCTGTTCACAAAAAAGGTGATCGTGAACTCCTCAGTAACTACAGGCCCATTTGTATTCTGCCATTTTTAGCAAGATAATTGAGCGTCTTATGCATACACGATTAGTGTCCTATCTTACGAAGTTCAGTCTATTATCATCTAAACAATATGGCTTTCGGCCTGGCTATTCCACTGAGCTTGCGCTTCTAACCCTCACCGATAAAATAAAAAAGGCAATCGACCAAGGCTTTTTGGTTGGTGGCGTATTTATAGATTTAACAAAAGCGTTTGATACGATTAATCACAACATTCTTATATATAAACTTGAATCGTATGGCATAACAGGCCCACCACTTCAATTTATTTCAAGCTATTTATCTAATCGTACTCAAGTTGTTCAGATTGACGGTAAAGTTTCAGCTGCTAAGAAAGTAAATCAAGGTGTTCCTCAGGGCTCGATCCTTGGCCCGCTGCTCTTTTTGCTATTTATTAATGATCTACCTAATATTTTGACTGCTACGGACTGTATCTTATATGCAGATGACACGACCATTTTTACTTGCGCTAAAGATATCGATGACCTACAACAAAAAATTAACGTTGATCTACATAACATAAGTTCATGGTGTCGAAAGAACATGTTAAGAATTAATCCATCGAAAACCGTTTTCATGGTCTTTCATTCCCAACCGACAGTGCTTTCAAAATCTATATCTGTACGTCTGGACGATAACTTAATACCAATGTCTGATAGCACAAAGTTTCTTGGTGTAGTTCTCGACAGGCATATGAAGTTCAATCTTCATGCGCAATCACTCATTCGCAAGATAACCTTTGGAATACGCGCCATAATCAAAACTCGTTCATATTTTCAGCCACACATTATCCATTCCCTTTATCACGCGCATATTCATAGCCATCTATCTTATTGCATATCAGCTTGGGGCAACACATATTTCACCCACCTCTGCCAACTTCAACGCATGCAAAATCAAGCACTTCGTCTCATGACATTCAGTCATTTCTTAACCAATGCAACTACACTTTATCACAATTTAAATATCCATCCTCTTCATCACCTCTTTCATCTGAAGTTATCAATTGTGATGTATATGCTTTTTCGTGGTATTGTACATATTGATGGCATTGTCGTGGAAAGCTTTGTAAATAACAACGTTACTAGGTTTTCTCAGCTTGATAATCGTCTTCTGCCTAAGGTTCGCACGAACTACGGTAGGTTCACCACCACGTTTACGGGAATCAAGCTGTGGAATTCCCTTCCTTACATCATTAAATCATCAACCACGGTACATGCATTCAAAAACCAAGTAAAGAAATACTTTTTGCAACAACTGTTTCCATCCTAGCAACTGATTTTTGTTTGGTACATGTTATATTACTGTTTTGTTTTGTATTGTAATTTGTGATTGTTTTTCAATGTTACCTTTTTCTTTTTGTCTGTTACACATATACGCATTTTCGCTTTCGGATTTTGTTTTTCGCGCTGTTCATTTTTCTTTCTACCGAAGATAATGTAACCACTGATTGATGTACATATTCTTTCCCGTTCACATCATGTATGGGAGCCCCCCCCGACAGTTTTTAACTTTGGGGCTCCTTGTGTATTACCAGTTTTGTATGCGCTTTTCTGTAAACTAATATCGTTGATGTTGAATAAACTTGAACTAAAAGATAGTGACATTTGCTGTCCTGACCAGTTTCTTAACAGTTCTACAGACAGACATCATAGAAATCTTATGCTTGGAGTGAAGTAAGCTGTCTTCTTATTATCGGCAGTAAAGCAAAAGTGATTCATTTACATCCCTGTAGAGAATATACAGGGACAGAAAAACACTTGGGATCCTGTCCTGCAAAACAGCTAGCTGGTACTTCCAAGCAAGCGATCGCTAAAGCATGGGTGGGGGGATCGAGGGCACCCTCCATCATGCGCTGTGTATGGGCACTCGCAACACTCACACACAATTAAGAAACAAAATGTGATGTGTCCCGCGACAGCTGATGGGCCCTACCCGTTAATAGTAAGCCTCACCGCATGACGCTACTGTATTGCAAACTTGAAGAATCGATAAATCTACGCGCAACGCTTCGTAAAAGCACTTCATGGCCTGCGGTGTGAAAACGGCAGCTACATGGAAGGCGTGCGCTGCAGTACGACGTGAAAAAGAAAAAAGAAAGGAACGCTTGTCTATGAGTACTAAAAAGTTTTCTTTTCGCGGCAGCTAGGGGCCGTGCACGTAAAAGCAGAACAAAATCGAGAGAGTTGGCAGACATGAACCAGGTATCGTGCGTGCGCTGCAGTGTGAGACGGCAGGTCATTCACTTTCTTGCATAGCGGGGTGTGCGCCTCAGCATACTATCAATAATCGCAAACAGGGGCCACTTTATTTTCCCTGCATTGCCTGGCGCGCCGCTCCTCGTTGACGATTCAACGCCGGATACGATTTTCATCCACCTGTCCCTTATGTTCTTGAACTTTAACATGGCCTGCATTCCTGCACGATTCAGTCGATCACATACAATTGATTCGCTCTCAACATGCAACAAACGACTCAACTTGCCGGTCAGTCCAAACAGGGCTCCAATAAGTCCCACCGGTTCATTTTCTCTTCTTTGTCTTTATAATTGGGGGAGTGCTTTGTCGTAGAGGAAGGGGTATAACCGAACTTCTTCGAGAAAACGTTCAACGCCCATGGCAACAGCGGAGAACGCACGTTTTGTTCAATGGCGGGCACGATGGCGCGAAAAAAAAAGAAAACGAGCCCTGTGCGTTGCTATGGCGACTACCACGCAGGTCGCTGATTGGCGCTTTGCTTGGGCGGTAGCGGCAGAAATAGCGCAGCGAGCGATACGGTCGGCGGTAAGAAATCCTTCTCACTCAGCGGGAAAACGAGCAGAAAGCGGCGTCTCGCGAGCGGCGCGCGGGAGAGTGCCGCGCCGCTAGTGTGTTCGTACCTTTAAGATATTCAACGCCGTGCCTGACTACGCATTTCGCAATGAACGTACTCAGCGTACGTCGTTGTGTTTTATCATGTTGACATTGTCAAAATAGGTGCGTCTTATATATATTTTTCCCGAGAAAGTCGTTAAAAGTAGGGGGTGCATCTTTACAAGGGTGCGACTTATGTCACCTGGGACCCTCGCGTTGAGACATGCGCCACTCTGTCTACAGGAAAGGTTGTAGCGAACGTCCTACCTCGGGAAGAGGAGAAGGAGTAACTTTTGTTGAGGAAGCACTAAGAGTTTCAGCTAAAGAAGCACTGATATACTGTATAAACTGTAATAAAAGTCGAGATATTTTCATTAAAACCACAAGCTAAAGTCGCCCCTCGCCTTATATTGCAGTGTTTAGCTGATAGTGAGTCATATGTCAAAAGTCACACACGGGCGTATCCACATCCAAATCCCATAGCAGGCATATTTTTTTCCAGATTCTCAACAAGTGACTATTGTGTGCTTGCCGCTATCACTGTGGTGTTTAGGTTTTTTGTTTAGCACAGACTTCCTCAATAAAGAGTCGTGTCTTTACTGGTTCTACTGCTATGTTTTTGCTTGTCACAACTCCATAGCAGTATGGTACCTAGCATCAGTGGCGTTGCCAAGGGGGGGGGGTTTAACCCCCCCCCGGAATTTTTTAATTTTGCTTGCGTATATATACACTACAAACGCACGCACGAATATACATAAAGTATGGTTGAACCCCCCCCCCCCCCCCCGAAAAAAAATTTCTGGCTACGCTCCTGGTAGGCAGCCGCCGCAGAGCGCCGGCCACGCGCTCGCGTGTTCCCTTTCATAAAGGACGACAGTGTACAGTATGATTTAGATGCCACGCTCATGGTGCGCTCGAGGCTGGTTTGTTTCCTTAATATAGACCAAAATTGGTATTGCGGGACGGGACGGCATAACAAACATGAGTTAAGGTAGGGACATGACAATCATGACATGTACAGCATAATTTACATGTCACGCTCATGGTGCGCTAGATGCCGGTTCACTAGCTTGACATACACCTTAATTGATCATTCGAGATGTGACTGCACGACGAACGTAAATGACAGGTTCAAACATGGAAATCATGAAATATATGTCATGTACAGCATAATTTGCTCCTTGCTGGCTGTTCCGCATTACATCGATTCTGAGAGTGCGTGGGATCTGCTGGATTTTTCTTAGGCACGCTGCTTATCGCTTTTCACAAATACGAATTAATCGCATTTTCTCGAGTATTTACTATAGCCACGATGCATTGAGAGATAACACAATCATCCTGGTAAGAACTGTTTATGCTCGCATCGTTTGCAACCATCTGCTTATGGTACAACATGGGAGTTTCTTTAGATAATGCATATTTTTGATGAAAAATCTGTGACAGTCAGGCTCCTGTGGTTTCCGCATTTGAAATCTGCGGCAAGACGGAAATGTTCTACCAAAACTAAAATGTTTGTACATGAGAAAATGCCGTGCATTGACGTCTAATCATGTTAATAATGATATGTCCGGCATATTGATATATCCGAGGTTCAGAAATGTGTGCACTCATATATCCTGATTATGTCATTTATGCCACCCCATAAAGGTATGGATGACCTGACATTCGTGAATATCATGCTGTACGTGACGCATCATGTAATTTGTGTCATGACAAGTAAATGATACGTTCATATGTCTCGTGAAGGCATTCACATTCTAGTGGATACTATGTTAATGAAACGACCACGACGCTTCATCACTTGTGCCTCATGACATTTGTGTCATTGATTCACGACATAGATGGCATGAACGCCATGAAAATTTATCTAATTGCCTGTCATTGAAATTTCTCATACAAGCGCATCATGTCATACACTGTGTGGTATCTAGCAGGCTAATGAAACGACTAGAATGACATCATGTCATGTGTAAAATAATGTATACGATATATCATTTTTTAAGTGATTAAGAAAAGTGAATAATACTTTCATTACTGGCTTGGCGGCCATAATTAGGTGTTATTCGCAGAACAGTGACACAAATAATCATTAAAATCTTACCTCCTCCGACCGGTAGTGATGGAAGCCAAGCCGGGACAGGAAGCGCGAGAAGCGTGTGGGATGCCACCACGTTGCCAACAAAGAGCCCGTGCCAGAACTTTTCCGTTGAGGCAGGCTTCATGATGACTCCGAAGATGGCGCCTGCGCCGCATAAGTTGAGAGCCACCGATCCTCCAAGTTCAAGCGGACCCCATTCTTGTGGCGGCCCAGGGCGGTTGAGGAGAGTGGTCACGGTGATCACGTCCACAATCACCCGGGCCACTCCGATCTTAGAAGAAACTTCGAGCCACAGCTCGGGAACCACCTCCATCGTGGTGGAGACGAGATGAGGCGCGGTCTTCTGCGGGACAAATAAACGGCACAGAGAATGGTTTAATTTTTTGGGGAGCAAATATACCGGAAGCTCATCTTAACTGATATCCCTACAAAATGTCATTAATGAAATGTCTAAGTGAAAAGCTACGTCCCAAAGAAAAGCGAGGCAGCTTTTCAAAAATCAACGATGTGGTCAAGTGCTCGCGATGCGAGGTAGATGAACGGCGTTTGCATTGTACAGCAATTACTGTTATCAGGCAGTATTGCAAATGTCGTACATGGTAACTCACGTTAGTCTGCCTCTCCACGATCAGGGTGCCGTAGTTGTACACGCACAATGCTTGTACAAGAAGCGTGACGCAAGCACCTGCCATTACTTTGCGCATCTTTCCGTTTGTTTTTCGCCTACTGCTCTACCGTTCAAAACCGCAATGGCACACATGCATGCTACGAGACGCCGGAGTCTTCAACCGGCGTTGCACGGGACGCGCCCAGTGACGTAAGCGGGAGCGTTCGTAGCGAGCGAGCGCCCCCATGCAGGGCAGACGGCTTCCAGCGATCGACAGCAACGCATCGATACGGCGTCTTCTTGCTACCCCCAATAAATGCTACGCAGTCTCGTAAACGCGTCTTGTTCATTGTGACCCACGGACATCACAACTGGCGACGAGGATGGTGAAACCTAAGCAAGACGCAAGAAAGCAGCACTAAAGCCTGGCAACGAAGCACCAGTAACCTTCTGAGGAGCTACGCTACCACAAAAGGCGACAAGTGTTCGACGATGGCAGCAGCGTCCAGTCAGATTGGCCACGTTGAAGCCTTCGACGAAACTGTGAGCGACTGACCATCTTACGAAGAACGCCTCAGTTCGTTTTTTGCGGTAAACTAAGTACCAGAAGATCTCAAGGTGCATGCCCTACTTAGTGTCATCGGGCCGAAGTCCTACAGCCTTTTGAAGTCGCTGGCGGCACCAGACAAGCCGTCACAAAAGACGTTCGAGCAACTCGCTGAATTGCTTCGCAATCACTTCTCCCCAAAGAGTGTCTGTGATCGGAGAGCGAGCGAAATTCCACAGGAGATGTCAGCTGCAACATGAAAGTATCGCACAGTATGTAGACGAGCTCCGAAGACTCGCTCAAACCTGTGAATTCGGCACATTCTTGGACGAATCGCTGTGAGACAGGTTTGTGTGCAGTTTATTCCGTACCGATCTTCAGCGATACTTGTTTGCAGAAGATAAAACGCTGACATTCCAAAAAGCCGTTGAGCGCGCACTTGCTCTGGAAGAAGCTAAGAAAAATGTTGAGAAAGCGCACGCGAAAGAAGCTGTCGACGATCTTCACAAAGTCAGCACTGAAGATGAACAGAAAAGGAAGCGGTCTTTTGAGTGTTGCACTCTTAATCAAGTCCCGTATAACATCCGGTATATAAGCGGACCTAAGCGGCACATTTTCATTTCAGCGCAAAGTACCGCTCATAAAGCAAACTTTCACGCGTCGTTAAGCGTGACAAGCTTAACGACGTATTGGGTGCCGCTTCTCTCAGGGGCGGATCCAGCTACTCATTTTAGGGGGGGGGGCGGTCCCTTGAAGTAACACAGGAGAGGGGGGGCGGGGTCAGTGGCGTAGCCAAGGGGGGGTTCAACCCCCCCCCCCCGAAATTTTTTCAGTTTTGCTTGCGTATATATGCACGCACACATACAAGTGCACGCACGAACATACACAAAGTATGGTTGAACCCCCCCCCCGAAAAAAATATCTGGCTACGCTACTGCCTAGCATCTAATTGTTAAAGGGACTGTCTACCGCTCGGAAAAAATTTTCTGATTGTGGCGAAAATGAGAAAATTGTTCATTTCGTCGAAGGCAACGAGCATGCTTTTGTCTCATAAAAATGGATTATAATTTTAATTTGACGTTGAAAGTCGACAAAGAATGAGCGCTAGCGTCACCAAACAGCGATGTGGTTCAATCTATTGGCAGGACAAGAAATCCGCGCAGGTAGACTTATTTTGATTAAAAACGAACATGTATAACTTGAAATTGTGTTTTACGCTCTTGAGGCAGCTTTAGGTTGCGCCAGAGAGTAATTCTTGCTTTTTTTCTCACGCGTTCAAAGAGGCGCCCGGTGGCGCCGCTGGCGGCGCGTTCGCCTGCCTGCATACCTACGGCGGAGAAACGCGAGCACTGCGTCCGGCGCCGCTCATAACAAAAAACTTCCCCATCTCCCGCTAAAGGGAACCATGTGTGGATGCGAAGCAGCGGGGGAGATAATTAGCTTGAGCGGGAGGAACGTCGCAGCTCTCGTTTCACGGCAGCGGTCCGGGCGCTCATCGCGGCGCTGCACAGGAGAGAGAATGAGGCGCGCGCGCTCCGTCATTTTCATACCGCGGAACTACCGTGGCGCCCCCAGCGGAGTATGCAGCTGTCGCACCACCTGTCGTGCGCGCCGCTCCGTACAGGATTCCTAGAGGTAAGGACGGGGGGGGACAGTAGGAGAGGAGAGAAAGGGGGGAGGGGACGTGCATGCGCTGTGGGACGCGGGAGCCGCTCCGTAGAATAGAGGATTCCTAAAGCAGAGAGGGGGAGAGGACGCGCATGCGCCGCTCCGTAGAGTAGATGATTCCTAGAGGAGACAAAGGGGGGTGAGCGAAGGAGAGGATGGGGGAGGGGACGCGCATGCGCTGTGGGACACGGGGGGCCGCTCCGTAGAGGATTCCTAGAGGAGAGAAAGGGGGTGAGCGTAGGAGAGAGGGGAAGGGGACGCGGGAAGGAGGGACGGACTAAGCCCCCTCCAAACACATGCAAGCAAGATCAAGGAATGGGGTCAACCTGGGCGACAGACACCACCGGCCTAGCCATTACTAAGCAGCCTCTCTGTGCTCTCGGCCATGACTCTTATGATTGTAGTAGGGTTGACGGCCTTCATATTACTACAGTGTTCTGGTTCGCATAATGGGTGCTTCCCTACTTCATGAAAGTGGCCGTACGCGGGACGAGGGAGGGACGGACAGAGCCCCGAGCATAAGATGCTTCGCATCTAAAAAAAAAAAAAGTCATCGGCGAATAGCAGCGCGACTGACTTAGGGAATTTTCGAGCCATGCCCGCGAGTCCAACGTAATCTAGTAACGTTGCGCGAGTCCTCATGCGTAAAGTGCACACCAGTATTCACCGAGGTTCTGCATTGAAGATTTTGCCATCACCTTCCGCTTCACTAAGGCGTCCATGCTGGCTCTGATATCGCTTATGCAGCACAGAACACCTAAACATAACTGAAAGACAGCAGGAACCTTCTGTTCCTTTCGTTTTTGTAGCAGGTTTGGCATGAGTGAAACCACTACAGTTCGTTTCACAACGCCGGCGTACCAGTGTTGCTGGAACAGGCCAACTTTTCCGCTCGACTGCGGTGGTTTTTCGGGCTGAAGAAACAAAGCCGGAGAAACCGTAATAATAATTCTTTCTGAAAATTTGTGGGCTTTAAACGACCACTACGGTATTTATTTTATTATTAAACAAAAATTGATGAAGCCTGCAAAAACTGCACGTGGTTTCAGTTTTCGACTTTCGCCGGCACTACAATCGTCATTGAGCCAGCCTCTCGTAGGCGACAAAACAAAACAATCGTCATCGCCTCCACCAAGCAGTGTTGTGGGCCTTCATCACACCAATCGAAGAAGACCGAACGCAGATAGCAAAATTCTGTTTTAAAAATTTCTACTCACTTTCGACAGAAACCGCTGCATGGATGGGCACTTCAGACGGTGCGCTTTTTATTGCGACACAAAACAGAAAAGCGATGAAGGGCGGTAGACAGTCCCTTTAAACATTGACGACTGTGCTGCGGCCAGTTACAGAGATCTAGGAGCCAGCTATTACATGCTTTGCTACATCCAGCATTCAAGAGTATAATCATCTTCCCCATTCTATTGTCAGCATCTCTGATCAAGACTCGTACAAGTCTTCCGCCTGTGACTACGTGCCTCGCTCATTTCTCCTCCTCTCTAAAACGCCTGTAAGGAACTTCGCGTAAACATGAAATGAAACTTGAATACCATGCTCGTGCGATGGACGGTAAATGAGCTCCTCTGGAAGGCCCAGTGCTGCAAAAAGTAACAAATATGTCATTAAAACTACACATGCGGGCACACATGACTGACAATACCTTCATCCATAGACGACTCTAAAACAAACCCTGCCACAACATGATCAGCTGTAGTCTGTAGTCTCTGCAAGGCTGACCAAACCTACAATAAACTCTGTGTTGGCCGTATGGCTGGTCACGTGGTGTGGCGCAGCAACAGCTGCATCACTTTCAATGGAGTTTCGTCTTGCTTCACTGCAAGCAATCTCTGCATTCAGTTTCAACAACACACAGTTCACATTAGTTCTGGCAACACTACTGCATGCCGTGAAGAAAGATGGGTTACTGGAAACTAATACATCTGAGACACTCTCCGAGCTTCGGAGGAAAGGAAAAATGATAAGAAAAACAGAAAAATAAACTGTCTGGAGAAATGCAGGGGTGGAACAGCTGCGCCATCCTGCGCCAAACCAGCTCTGTTGCGCCAAACTCGTTTATCAGCGCCGTACTGCGCCGTAGCACCCGAATTGAGCCGCAAGGTGCCACAGCCATCAAGCCCCGTGCCCGAAAACATGGCTGAAACATTGTGTTTTCGGTTTCATCGAAATGGTTATAGTTTTGGTTTCGTCAAGGCAGTGATCGCTCGAACAGCAGCTGTGAACTTTGATCGTAAGGGTTCGGTCGCGATCGCTGGCGCGCGCGCTATCTCGGCAGGCATCGACGCATATAGCTCGTAAACCTTTCTACGTGCTGTGCTCTCAACGCGAAGAGACTGCGAAAAGAGCATCTCTCCCTGGCGCGGCAGTATTCTCTTACACCAGCGTTTTGTAGAGTTACGCGATATCGTCCAAGAGAATTAGCTGCCAGCATTACTTCGTATAACATTACAATTTATTGCTATCACATTCATTGCTTCACCCTTACGGTGAAACTGATTTTTTTATAACTTCATGGCTGCTTTCAGAAAAGGAACGCAGGATGACGGTAACAGTGCTCAGAAGTGGGGTAGTGTCCGGTTCGTGGAACAGCCTAGCAAAGACAGGGGCACCGGACTGCTCATCGAGGCTCCGAGTACACGCGCGTATTCTCGTTCACTTCGCCGCTGTGCTCCGTTAACGGCACTTATCAACTCGGCGGTTGACGCTCGTGCGTTCAGGTTAAAGAAATGGGTGGCTGTACATAGATAGCTAAAGAAGTCACAGTTCCACCTCAAGAGGTAAGAAATGAACGCGATAGCAACGAATTGTAATGTTATACGAAGTGAGGCTGGCCGCTAACTCTTTTGGATCCGATCTCACACAACTCTACAAAACGCTGCTGTGAGAGGATAGGGGCCACGCCAGGGAGATCAACACTTTTCGCACAGTCTTTCCGCGAGGAGAGCGCAGCGCGTCGAAGTATATGCGAGCCTATGCGAGCCGCCTGCTGATGTCTGCCGAACTAGCACGCGCGCCAGCGCCTTTAGAAGCAAAGTTGACAGCTGCTGACCGAGCGACCCCCCTCCCCTCCCCTCCCGTCTTTTTGTGCTCGTTGAAGACAGGCGGGGTGTTACCTCTCTGCTTCGACGGCAAGCCTCCCGAGCGGGGTGAAGTTATTGCTTGCGCCCTCCGAGTGACGGAGATGGGCCGGCTCGTTATATCTCTGCTTCAGCCGCGTTCGTCGCCCCCGCTCTCGCGCATTTACCTGCGGGTAGAACATACGATGGGCGCGGGCATGTTATCAATTTGGACTTTACATGGGACATGAGGGCAACGGCGACGGCAAAAACCTGTCGGTAGTGACACTTTTTATGGCACAATTTAGCGTATAGTGTTTGAAAAAAAAAGTCACAGTTTCGCCACTAGGGCGAAGCAATGAATGCGATAGCAAGAAATTAGTTTGTCACACGAAGAACGACAAGCAGCTCGATACTTGCAACGCGCCGCCGCAGCACAAAGAAGGACGCTCGAAAAGGACGCATAGGTATACACAGGACCAGCGTGAACTAACAACTGTCGCAGTTGTTACGTATTTATATTTGAACGACGCGCTGTGAGTGTCCACAAATGCAGAAGCCGACACTGTTGTTGCTGTTGCCTCTGACATGGCTCATACCCACTCAGGGGGATTGACCAATGATTGATTATATAATTATATGACTTTTCGACGCTGTTTGATACTTCTTTTTCTTTTAAAGTGCGGCACGTGGAATGACCCCTCTGCGTCTCCTGCCACGCGGTGGCGTCGGACGCGTGCCCGGTGTTCTTTTGTTTCATTCTACATCATGAGTGGTACAGAAGGGAGCCACATTTTCGTGCGCATCTCAAGGGCAGTTTTCAATTTGAAAGAAACTGTAAAAGCGTCGTGGATAGAAAACACGCTCATGCTGTTCCGAGATCTGCGTACCGCGAGCGGCAAATGGTGCATATGAATAGCTCGCCGTTATATCGCTGGCACGAGCATGACGTGTGGCTGTGTTGGCTAGCAGGCTGCGGAGCGAGGGGTCGCTGGTTCAAACCCCCGTAAGGTGGTCTGGAATGACGGCGTCGACATGCAGACGGCGACGGCGAAAATCAGCCGAGACTGTCCATATAATTGATATCGCAATAAAATGCAGCATTGGACAAATGTTGCTTCACATGTGCTGTGAAACGGCGCGACACCGGCTCTGAAAGTTCTCTCTGACTGCTCCAAACTTGCTCGAAAAGGCCTTTCTGGCTGCTCCAAGCCTGCTCCAAAATGTCGTTCTGGGTGCTCCAAGCCTGCTACAAAATGCACTTTTGCCTGCTCCCAGGACTGCTCCCAAACCCATGTACCCTGTTCCATCCCTGGAAATGCACAAAAAGCATGAACACTTGAGCTTCACCACGGCTGCTGGATCAAAGCGGCCGTGGCTTCACCTTCAAGAGGAGAATGGGATTGTGTAATTCGGCGCCGTTCGCATCACCTACTCAATCGATAGCCTAGTCTTGCTTCTCAGTGGACATTGTGCCGCAAGGAAAGGAACGTCTGTGCCAGTGTTGCGGAATGGACGCCTCCATACAATAGACCCCCAATACAATTACGGCAGACGCAAGGCGAGGGCCAGGGCCCTTCTTAGCACAGCGGCCACGAGTGAGGACACCGTCGCCTTCGTTGACGCTGCGCAATACGCAGCTTCAAATCACTTTGTTTCAGTGGCTACGTCGCTACGAGGTGAGCTGCTGACATCGCTTACGCTTAAAAACACAAACGCCGACAAAGCCGAGCAGGTGGCAGTGGCCATTGCCATGGCCACTACGAACCGTTCCATGATTTTCACAGATTCGCGAGCTGCCACTAGAGCATTCCTGAAAGGCTCGATATGCAAGGAAGCCGCTCGCGTTCTCTCTGCTGCATCTTGGACAGGCACAAAGCACCTAATCTGGTTCCCCGGCCACGTGGGCAGCGATGCTCATGAAACCATCCCTAACGCCAACGAACTTGCACACTCCCAGGCGCGAGATCTCACCCGCCGCGCAGGAAGTGGGCACTCGGAGGCAGCGGGAGGGCAGTGGCATAGGGACCCTCTTCTCACTTTTAACGAGGTCTGTAAACACTATCAGCTGGGGCGTCGGAAGTTTCCGCTTCCACACCCGCACTTGAATAGACCACAGGCAATCGCCGTCCGAATGCTACAGACGGAGACCTATCCATCTCCGTTTATTTATTCAAAATTTATAGAAGGCATCGACCCTGGCTGTCCGCGCTGTGGACATCCCAGGTGCACACTTCAGCACATGCTCTGGCAGTGTCACGACTTGCACGGGGGCTCAAGGTCTCCCTCTACGGAGGAAGACTGGCTCCGGCTTCTCACCAGCTCCGCCAAGGAAGAGCAGCTCAGGGCTGTCCAGAGAGCCCGCGACGTCGCCGAGACTCTCAACCTCCCGGCTCCTTCGTGGGTGCGGCCCGCAGACGGAAGCCGCTGACGGGGGCACTCTTCGTCTTCTCAGGACTAAATAAATGTTCTTTGTCTGTCTGTCTGTCTGTCTGTCTGTCTGTCTGTCTGTCTGCGCCACGAGGTGGTTTTGGAACCGAAACTAATGTTGCCAGCGCGCATCGTGAGAGGAAGTTCGTGATGGTGGCCACCTTGTACACTTGCGCTGCTGCATTTACTAATGCCGCAACAGCCGTTGTGATCGCCGACGCAATGCAATTCATTATCAGTGGCAACGCAGCGTTAGGTTTCCGCAAGCGATGCGCAACCTTTGATGCTCTAGCGGTCCTGGCAGCGGAAGGAGGCGCATTTGGGTTGTCGCTTAATAAAAGCGTGCAGTATGGTTAGAACAGCGCCACGATTGCTGTACCGTGCGCGTGCGTTTATCGTGATAGCGCCAATGCAGCGAGGTTTCTAGGTGCACGACCCGCAACGCTCAACTCCGCAACAGCCAGCTGCTATTAAATGCGAAGCATTTCTTTGTGTACTGTAAGCGCTTTTGCGTTTCTATCTATCTATCTATCTATCTATCTATCTATCTATCTATCTATCTATCTATCTATCTATCTATCTATCTAGCCACCTACGTCTGGGTGCTCTCGTGGTCGCCTCCTTAACTTGGGGTTGACCAAAATTTGTTTGGGAGGGTGAGATGTACACTGTCAATTTTTATGAAAGGGAAGACGCGAACGCGTGGCCCGCGCGCTCCGGCGGCTGCTTTCAGCGCCTTCATGCGTGAGAGGGAGCAACCACAGCCTCTTTTCGCGTCATCTAGTGCCGAGCAAAACAACCAGCCGTGGGTGCTAAACAGCCGGCTGCAAGATTGCAACCCCCCTCCCCCTTGAAGGCGTGTCGTCTGCTGCTTGTAAACTATTCTTGGCTCGCGAGCGCACCGAAACGGGGAAGCTCTGCCGCTTGTATTTCACGCGTTACACTTCGGCTAATTTAGTGATTTAGGCGACAGCGGTGCAGCCAGATGAACTTTTCCTGGTGGTTTGCCGTTTTGAAATCCCTCATCGAACAGAAAAAAGTAGCACATTGCGGCACTTGTCAATGCTTAGGGGCGTTTCAGATCTCAGCATAATACAAAAAGTTTGGGCACTTTTAAAAAAGCGCGCTGGCGGACCGGTCCTTACAGCGACTCTCGGCGGACGAATTTTGGGTTGTCATCAAGGAGGTGTGCTGACAAGGGACACGTCCCTAACGGCCGCTCTGTGTGAGTTCCTACGAACTGGAGTGGCTGTTGTCATGTGCACAAATGGTGACGGGCACCAAGTATTGACAAGTATTGAAATGTGGTGCTTTTTCTTGTCAGTTGATGTGAAAAGTAAAACGACAATGGACGTATCTTTTGTTTTGTTTCGATAAACTAATTGAAAATATTTCTTTTCACGTTTCATGCTCACGTCTTTTACGTTACTTACAAATATCGACGAAAATTGCCCGAACCACCACGAGACCTTTTGTCCTGTTTGCTACGCAGCACCTTCTCGCGCTCTCATCATGACCCCAGCGGCACTGTGCATGACCTTAACCCTTTCAGTCCCTGTGATTCCAATTGGAATCATAAATTATGTAGGTCAGTCAGCAAGCATCTGGTAAAGATAAAGCTTTGTTCTTCCTCAAGAGCCCGTATTTAGCATCTGCCCTACATGTGGTGTCAACATGGTACATATAATAAAGGCAGGTCACGTCTGAGCGAAGAAATTACAGAAGCGGTCGTGCTGCTCGCGCATTTCGCTGAGGCAGCGTCTTCTTTCACCGCGCAGAGATAGGGCATTAATTTTAGTTTTGTGTCGGAAATTTGAATTTTGGCTATTGGACAATATGCTATCCTATGTAAATAATATTTTATGTAGTAAATGAAGCAAAAATTATGGAATGATTATTAAATAATAATTATTTGTTAAATTAATTGACACGTTAATTACTCTTCTCTGAAAAGTGTGAGCGAATAGTTTTTCAGTTTTTTAGGAGTACCACGATCATGCTCATCTCAAAATGTAAGAGCTAGTTGCTTACATTGAAAATATTTAATTCGGGACTGAAACGGTTAAAGTATAAAGCGCTGACATACTAGTACTTTTTGTATTGCCAGGCGACACGCGCTCGGCAAAGTGGGATTCTATCCAACACGTTCTCCACGGCATTTGGTGAGGGGATTTCAAGACGGCAAACCACCTGGAAAAGCTCACCTGACTGTACCGCTGCTGCCTAAACAACTCTCAATCAGCCGAAGCGTAACGCGTGAAAGCCAAGCGGTAGACCATTTCGAGTGCGCTCACATGCAAAGCATAGTTTACCAGCAGCAGACGACACGCCGCTGGCCGTATGCCTTTTGCATAATCGCTTTGAGGGGGGGGGTTGCAATCTTGCAGCCGGCTGCATCGACTCTGTGAGTTGCATATCGCGTATGACTGGTTGTTTCGCTTGCCACTAGATGACGCGAAAAGAGGCTGTGATTGCTATCGCTCACGCTTCAAGGCGCTGCAAGCAGCCGCCGGAGCGCGCAAGCCACGCGCTCGCGTGTTCCCTTTCATAAAAATTGACAGTGTACTGACGAATATGTCTGGCTGGTCATGACATCAATTACGTGAAAATCTTGTCGCGTACGTCGTCAAACCCTTTCCTGCAGACACGTGTGGCACATACCCGTATACCACAGGCCGCGGTATGCGGGTATGTGCCACAGGTGTTAACGCGATAGCGTTAAAGAGCTCGTTTCGCAGAAATTCCGGCGTCGGTGTCGTTGGTTGTGAGCGAAAAATCACATCTTATCCGTGACCGAAAAATCATCATCTTGTCCGTGACCGAAAAATCGAGAAAGATGCAAATAAAATAAATAAAAATTTTCGAGTCCGAGTGAGGATCGAACCCGGGTCGTCTGCGTGGCAAGCAGGTGTTCTACCACACAGCCATGCCTCTGCTTGGATATACTGTGAAAATAACTTCCTCTGCTTGGAAATGCAGTGAAAATAAGTTCCATGCTTCGCAAACGCAAGCGTCCTTTATATAGGCGTCGCAATATAACGTAATATCCCAGGAATATTGCGTGGTACAAGCGTAAATTGCCATCGGGCGTCAGAATATGTGACTATCATAACGATTCCATAGTTTAAAGCCAGCCACCCATTACAAACGGCACACACCTTACTGCGCGTATTCCCTTAATACCACGTATTGTGTGCATAGCAAGTTCGAAAATATTTCCCACATAGGCCGCGCATAATTTCTCCTGGTTTAAACCATACTACCCATTACACAGTATGCACTAAGGGATTGAAGTACGCAGTAGGGACGGGATATCGCTATCGCGTTCAACTCTTAAAGGCGAAGCTTAAGGGTCCCCCCAATTTTTTTGACAATTTATAGCTACACAGGAACGGCCAGGACAGACATTAGTAATTGAAATGGGAGAGTTTTTAGGAAAACTGACATTGGCAGCGTTGACCCCACGAATGCAAATAATAAATATCAGGATCCCAGCAGGAATCGAACCCAAGTAAACTGCGTGGCAATCAGGTATTCTACCACAGAGCCACGCCAGGTCTCGGAACTGCTTTGGGAAAAGACCGTATGCAGGCGTAATGGTGGTGAGACGTCAATTGTGGTTGAAGTAATGGCTATCTCATTTTAAAAACATTAGATATGCACTCCTATGAGGCAGGCGTCATGTCGGGTTAACGTCAATTATATACTTACTGTAATGAACTGACGCGTGAGTCTCAGCGACACGGAACAAACAAGCGTTTTATTACAAGAAGGTCACTGCTCATATAGCTAAGGCGGTGATAGGTATCAGCACACTTGGTGATAACAAAAAACAGGGAGCAAAACTGGCGCATGCTCTCTTGTTGTACACTGACGTCACTTCGCGTGATTTCACAATCTATAACATCCCTTCCCCCTTAGTCATCGATGCCATAACGTCGCACCGGGCGGCGTTGGCGAGTGGAACGCCTGAGCGGCGGCGGCGTCTCAGGCCCGGCAGGTCCCAGGGCGGGGCTTGGTGTAGCCGGGAGAGCAAAAGAGGGGAACGTTCCATGGCTTATGCCTCCGGGCTCACACAGCCATGCTCGGCGCACGTGGTCCCGGTGGCGTCGGTGCACAGTACCGTCTGCAGTCCGCAGTTCGTACATGACGTGGCCCAAACGTCGCAACACACGAGCAGCAAACCACTCGGGGCCGGGCCGGAAGTTTCTCGCGTACACAGCATCACCGGACAGGAACCCACGTTGTGGAGGAGGCAGCAGGCATCTTGTGTCACTCTCGTCCGGTTGAAGGGCCGATATGGCGGTCCTGAAGTTTCGACCCAGCATGACTTCTGCAGGCGATTTGCCGGTCTCGGAGTGCGGCGTAGAGTGCTGTTTGAACAGAAAACGTGAAACTTTGCATAGTATGGTGCCCTCTCTCTGCTTCCGTAATGCGCACTTCAGTTCTCGTACCATCCGCTCCGCCCTTCCATTACTTGACGGGTGGTACGGCGCGGTGTACATATAGCGAATACCATTTCGTTTAAGGAAATCTTGAGTTTCCCTGCTGGCAAAAGCGGTGCCATTATCAGACACGATCAGGTCGGGTAATCCATACGCTGCGAACATCTTCCGGAACTTTTCAATTACCGTAGCTGAATGAAGAGACGGCATAACTTCGACTTCAGCCCAGTTCGAGAGGGAGTCTACCGCCACCAGAAAATACACGCCTTGGATCGGTCCGGCGAAATCCACGTGGATTCTACTCCAAGGTCTTTCTGGCTTAGTCCAGAAATGCGTTGGTGTCTTTGGTTCACTCGGTCTGTTTACCTGGCACGGCATGCAGCGCCTGACAAGCTCTTCGATCTTTCTGTCCATACGAGGCCACCACACGTACGACCTAGCAATTGCCTTCATGGCCGTCACTCCCGGATGGTTAGCGTGCATAAGACTTAACACTTCTTTCTGCAATGCCTCAGGAATAACTACGCGGCTTCCCCAGAGTACACAGTCGCGATGCACAGACAACTCGTTTTGTCTCACCTCATACGCAGAATACTTCGGGGCTACTCGCTCGCGTGGCCAGCCCTCAAGGATCCATTGCTTCACTTGGGAAAGTTGGGGATCAGTGCTCGTGTACGCTGCCACTTCTCTTGCGCTCACTGGAGGGTACTCCACAGCTTCCAGTAGGAGTATGTCACCCGGTACTTCGGTCTCTTGTCTGGTTAGGGAGCCGGCAACCTACTCAGGCAATCCGCGTTTCCATGGTTTTCCTGTAATCGAGCACGTATTCGTAGGCTGCGAGCATTAGAGTCCACCGTAACATGCGAGGCGAAAGAACTGCCGGAATTTGCTTTTGCCGCTGAAAGATTCCTAGCAAGGGCTTGTGGTCCGTGAGAATACGAAAATTTCGCCCACAAAGGTACTGGTGGAAATGTCGCACCCCAAAAACCACGGCAAGAGCTTCCCGATCGATCTGAGCATAATTACGCTCAGCCTTAGATAATGTTCGCGACGCATACGCCACAGGCTGCTCATTTCCTTCGTTGTCGCGGTGAGCCAAAACTGCCCCCACTCCCACAGATGACGCGTCGCATGACAACACTAACGGGGCATTTGGTTTAAAATGCACCAGTAACGAGTTAGAGGTCAGCAACTTCTTCATGCTCTCAAACGCTTCCATGTGCTCTGAAGCCCAACTCCATGGTACGTTGTTATCCAACAAACGATACAGTTTTTCAGCTACTTCTGTCCTTCCCTTCAAAAACCGATTATAGAAATTGATCATACCCAAAAAGGCTTGTAGTTCCTTTTTGTTCTTTGGGGCAGGAGCCTGGTGGATGGCCTCGACCTTGGCCTTCGAGGGGTAGATGCCCTGAGCGTCAATCCGATGTCCCAGAAACTCAAGGCTCTCCTTAAAAAATTCGCATTTCCCGGCTTGTACTCTGAGCCCTGTTTTGGACAAACGGCTGAGGACCTCGGCAAGCATCCGTTCATGTTCCTCGATAGACTCACTGGCAATCAGGATGTCATCCAGGTATACCGCTACTTGCGGCATTCCGGCCAGCACCATGTCCATGGTTCTTTGGAAAACCCCAGGAGCAACGGACACGCCGAACGGCAGCCGACAAACCTTGTACAGCCCTTGCACGGTGTTTATCGTGAGCAACTCCGCTGTTTCTTCATCCACTAATAGTTGCTGATAGGCCTGCGTCAGGTCGAGTTTGGAAAAAACACGCCCCTTTCCTAATCTGGCAAAGAGTTCTTTGCTTGTTGGTAGCGGGTATACATTACTTTTTACTGACTGGTTCACCGTGCTTCTATAATCCCCGCATATTCTTAGGGAGCCGTCCTTCTTCCGCACCACGACGATTGGTGTTGCCCAGTCTGAATATTGGGTGGGTTTTAGAATTCCCAGTTCCACCAAACGATTTAGCTCAGCAACGACTTCATCCTTCATGGCAAACGGAATACTGCGGCATTTCAGGAACCGGGCTTGGGTGGCCTCTTTTAGTTCGATGTGGATGCGTGGCAGATTAGCGCCCGGAAATGTTTCACTGAACACGTCTGCGAACTTTTCCACAATCGCTTGAGGTCCGACATGAATGCTATGAAGACCTGCTAGGCTGATTCCCAATGGCTGGAACCAATTCCGGCCCAGTAGAGTGTTCCCGTCGTTCTTCAGTACTAGTAGCGGCAGCTGAAATTCTCGGTCTTTGAACTTCACGGGCACAGATGCTTCTCCCAGCACGTCCAGACCTTCCTTTGTCCAGGTCACCAGTTGCGTGTCGCACTCGCCCAGCTTGATCCGCTTCGCCACTTGCAGCTTCCGAAATTGGGTCACACTGATAATCGACCTGGCCGCTCCAGAATCTACTTCCATCGGCACGATTTCATTCCCAATCTCTAGAGTGATGACGTACTTTGGCGTCCCGCTTTTTACTTGGCTGATACTGAACAAATCGTCGTACTCGCTTTTCGCGGAACTTTTGCTGTCCTCGAGCTGCGCTTCCACCTCTCCTGGCTTTCTTCGGCACGCTTTTGCTAAATGCCCCTTTCCGCCGCAATGGAAACATACCGAATCTTTGTGCCTGCAACGCCACCCTGCATGTGCTCCCAAACAGCGGAAACAACACCGCTGCCTTTCTGGTTGCTTCTTTTTGGCTTCCATTTCTACTTTCGACGTCAACTCTTGCTGGAATTCGGGCTCCTGTGCATTGCTCCTTATTACTTTTTGCTGCTTGGCAGCTGCTTCTGCCGTGATTGCTAATTCATAGGCCTTGTCGAACGTCAGATTTTTTTCCGCCAACAATCGCTGTTGAACCACATTGTCCAGGATTCCAAAAACCAACCGGTCGCGCAACATTTCCTCTAATGGAAATTTTGTTCCACCAAATCCGCAGTTCTCGGATAACTTGCGCAGAGCAGTGATATAGTCGGCTACGCCCTCCCCCTCTTGCTGGTCTCGCTTCGAAAAGACTTACCTCGCGTATAGTTCGGACGGCTTCGCGTTGACGTGTTTCTTCACTGCATCAACGATGACTTGGTAGTCCACGTTTGGCGGTCGCGACGGCTTCACGAGAGTGGCTATGAGGGAGTACGTCTCTGAGCCACAGCAGCTGAGCAATACAGCTCGCTTGTCCTCATCCGTTGTGAGCTTGTTCGCTGCACAATACAACTCAATGCGCTCGACATACTCTACCCACGACGAATTTTCACTGAGGTCAAACTCTCGTATGCGACTACCGACGGCCATGCTGCTGGAAAAACCCGGCCCGCGCGCCGGTTAGACCGCGCTTCGTCGCCACTGTAATGAACTGACGCGTGAGTCTCAGCGACACGGAACAAACAAGCGTTTTATTACGAGAAGGTCACTGCTTATATAGCTAAGGCGGTGATAGGTATCAGCACACTTGGTGATAACAAAAAAACAGGAGCAAGACTGGCGCATGCTCTCTTGTTGTACACTGACGTCACTTCGCGTGATTTCACAATCTATAACACTTACGCACCATCCACTGTAGTTGGTCCACGAAGCACTATCCAGAGCTACCATCCTCGCAAGCATAAGTGCTACATATCATCTTACCGCTTCATGTGCTTTTAATACCCATGTCTCTGTTGGCATCGTTACGCAACTGTAAACAACTGGTTACATGAAACATATGCGGCTGTTCAACATATGTCTGCGTTAGTGATGCAGAACTATCGGAAGATTGACTATCGATAACATCTATAGTTTCTTGTGAACTATATCGGTAGTACTTCAATCGATACATGGGCTTAGCCAGACATTTTTTTCGGGAGGGGGGAGGGGGGGGGCACCACCTTAATTTCGGGGGGGGTGCACCTCATTGAAATGGTCATTTTTCGCTCTGTATGCCATGGCGAAAAAAAATTGGGGGGGGGGGCACGTGCCCCGTTCGCCACCCCCTGGCTACGCCACTGAATCGATACTATTATCGATAGTGCAATCGATAGTACTGTCAGTAGTAGTAATGTCGGTAGTGTTACTGCCGACATTACTATTAATAGTATCAATAGTGCTTTGGATAACTCTGCTGTTGACGGCCGGGGATAAACATTTGCGGTAAGCTACTATTGGAAATACTCAGTTTACTTAATTATGAGCAACTTATTGGCGAAAAAACTATACTAGCCGTGAAAATGCAGCAATATGTCCATCAATAAATTCATATTCAAAAGTAAGCACTGGCACCTTAAATTAACAAACCTATTTCTTGATTGTTTGACTTCGAAATACAAAATGCGATATAAATTTGAAACCGCACAGTATCGTCAATTGTAACTGTCGTGTTTCCTGTACACCTGAATAATTCAACTTAATTGTCATGTGTCAGCAAAAAATCATGGTGAAGGAGCGCAAGCATGTCGACATTCGTGCCCTTCAGCCTGCTCCTCCTGCTCCACACACTCGGGGAACTAACGGTCGTAGTATACAACTATCGATAGCGCTATCGATAGTTTCCTTTACCATAGATAGTTCGATAGTATAGAACTATCGATAGTATCGATAGTGCCATCGATAGTTCTGCATCACTACTGTGCGTACATTTGTACACATATTTAGCGTCATTTCGTAATGTTTCGCTCAATAAAAAAATTAGAACCTAGTCACCTTGCCTACGCATGCTTCGCATTACATCGATTCCCATGGTACTTGAGATCTGCCAAATTTTTTTGCTTCCACAAAGCGGTGCGCGCTTGACTATGGTCCCGCACAACGATCGACTGCTAAAAGCGTGCAGTAGGCTTAAATTAGCGCTATGCATACCTGCCAACTCTCCCGAATTGTCCGGGAGACTCCCGAATTTTGACCTAATCTCCCGATTGTACGAATGCTATCTCGAATCTCCCGAAAAGTGGCCGCAATAGCAGAGGCGTTTTTTTTTATTTTTTATTTATTTTTTTTAACCATGCGCGCACATCAGCCTTTCCTGCTGCGACAGTTGCGGTGCTGCGGAAGAGCACTCGCCACTACACTTCTAGTTCCTTGATTGTAACCATACCGTAGAGTACCGCTTAGTATATTCTAGGCGCTATTGTACCGCGCATCTGGGCGAAGGGCGGCGGCCGCGAAACCCGCTCGCCACTGTACCAAAAGAAGGCGAGGGAAAAGGTACCACAACTTTTGCGTCTGTCTTGGCCCCCGCATTTTGTACGCTAGGCCTACGTCGTCTGCCTAGGCGTCAGTTACGTGTTTCCCCGAGTTCAGTTGGAAGGTCGATGGCGGTGTCAAAAGCAAAGGAGAAGTACTTGCAAGTGTTTCTGGACTCATACAATACACAGCTGAGTTTCCGTGCTTTGTGGATTCGCGGAAAGGTGAGAAGTACGAATTCTGTACCACGTGCGCCTGTGATGTAAGCGTTTCGCACGGCGGCAAGGCCGACGTAAAGGTGCACATCGCTTCACAGAAGCATCAGAACTACGTTCGTGCAAGGCAACATCGGAAGTTCCCAAAAGAGCTGCGAAGACAGAGCGACCCGTGCAGAATGCCTATTCACGGGATTTCTTATGGAACACAACTTGCCTCTAAGCTTTAGTCACCCCGCAGGACCGTTGTTTCGGAAACTGTTCCCGAAGTGCGAGGACGCGAAGCAGTACTGGTGCGGACGTACGAAAACTGCCATCGTTGGGGAAATGGCTGCAGATGCCGAAAACAATGGTGGAGGTGATGAAACGGCGGTGCTTTCGCAATTCGCAAGTTCCGTAGATCTTCACGCCACCTAGCGGCCAACGGCGAAATTTTTTCACAGAGTATCGGAGAAACGGCAGGCGGCGGCGCTCTGGTACGTTTGCT
Source organism: Rhipicephalus appendiculatus (assembly GCA_030522465.1). NCBI lineage: Eukaryota > Metazoa > Arthropoda > Arachnida > Ixodida > Ixodidae > Rhipicephalus > Rhipicephalus appendiculatus. The sequence continues at coordinate 4,907 of JALIZH010021384.1, read as the reverse complement.
TTCTTTCTTCGCGTCGGCGTGATCCTGGCTACCGTGATTGCGGCAGCTGGCACGAAATGGTGAAATTTAAAGGTTTCAAAGGCAATCGAATGTGCTGCGTGCCGCAGTGCACTAATAGAGCATCCACTGGAGTCAGCCTCCACTCTTTTCCAAGAGACGTAGCGAAGAAGAAAGAGTGGATCGTGCCCGCAGGGGCGTCTGCGCAAGCAGGCGTTTGGTGTGTGGCGACACCACGGACCCGAGCTAACGGGGGGTTTCGACCTCCTCCCACGCTTAGCCGTGCGTGGCGTAGCCGTGTCCGGGGAAAAGGGGATCCTGGGGGGTTGAGCCGACGCCGGGTGATTGGACCTTTAAGGCCCCCCCGGCAGAGGCAACACACCCCTTTGGCCCCGGCTTCACGTAGACGGCACCCCTGGGCTGACCCACCCAGGGGAAATCGGCAGTCGCCTTTTCCTGTCTCTCTCTCCCCCTCACCTTCGTCTTTTTCTCTCACTTTTCATCCTTCCTGTCTACTTCTCTCTTCCGTTTACTTCCTTGTTTCCTGGCGGCAAGGGTTAACCTTGTGTGCTTATCCAACCTAGGGTAAAACATATTAGGTTATAGTGACGGCGTACTGCTGGCGTTGCGCAGACGTGTTCACATGTTCTGCCACGCCCCCTTGTTGGGCTCCGTGGTGGGCGGTAGGCGTCGTTGCCGAATAAACAACTTTCTTCCATGGGATCACCAAACCCCCTCCTAACTGATCGCCCCCCCGAAAAGGGGGCGCACCGAAGCGACCTTCAAATTCCCAGTGAAACTAGACACATTCCCGAAATTCCACGTCATCCATTGTGAAAGTGAAAAGAAAGCCACCAACATTTCACCTTTTTTGGTTTCTAGATGCCTCACTGAGACCATCGGTGCTGGCTACAAAGCCACCAAGATGGCCAGTGGGGACCTTCTAATTGAAGTAAAGGACAAAACTCAATATCAGAAACTAAGCAACCTTGCAGGATTTGGAGATAGAGCTATCACTGTTACCGCACACCGAACAATGAACTCAGTAAAAGGCGTCGTCTCAGACGATGATCTTAAGGACCTCACTGACGAAGAACTCTTGGACGGGTGGAAAGACGAAAACGTTACACATGTACAACGCATCAAAATCAGGCGCAATGACATGGAAATCCCTACCAAACACATTATACTCACCTTTGGATCTAGCACACTCCCGGAAACAGTTGCAACAGGCTACCTTATGCTACGCGTCCGCCCATACATCCCAAACCCGCGGCGCTGCTTTAAGTGCCAGCGGTTCGGCCATGCTTCCCAGAGCTGCCGAGGGCAGCTCATGTGTGCAAGGTGCGCTACCACTGGACACTCTATCGATGACTGTAAGGCTGAGGCTGAGGCCCATTGCGCGAACTGCGATGGCGCCCATCCCGCATATTCCCGCACATGCCCAGCCTGGAAAAAAGAAAAAGAGATTCTTACGATCAAATTCCAACAAAACATCAGTTTCCGAGAAGCCCGACAGCGCGTAACACAAACTTTTGCTGACCAACTATTATTTGCCGATGTAGTGCGACAGGGGGGCAGCACTACAACGGCCACAGGCGGTTGCCCATGTCACACGAAGTGTGCCTAGGCGAACGCCACCTGCCCCCATGGTGGAAGCAGCCAAGGCTGCCCCGCCTCCAGTCAACGCGGCCACTCCGGCGGCCTCTGCAAGCCTTGGCAGCAGCCAGGGCAACCCAGAGGCTAAAGAGGTCCCCTCGACCTCTGGCCTGGTGGGGGCCGAAGGCTTCGTCTTCCCTGATGAAGCCTACACTACGCAAACACCGCTCTGCAGAGCGGCTGTCCATCGCCTCGGCAGACGCGATGGATACTTCAAGCCTACCGGCGCAGGCTGTGCCAAAGGAGCGGCGAGATCCCCTCGACCGCTCCAAGAAAGACAAAGTCCAAATTACAGGGCCTAAAAAAGGCTCTGTAAAATAAGTCACTTCCCTCCTTTGCGACACACATCCCATACACACTTCCAAAATGGACACAATATTACAATGGAACATTAGAGGTCTCTTACACAACCTAGATGACATACAAGAACTCCTCAGTAAATTGTGTCCAAAGGTGATGTGTGTACAGGAGACACACCTTAATCCTACACAGACAAGCTTTCTCCGCCAGTATGTTGTCTTTAGGAAAGACCGCCAGAATGCTCTCGCATCATCTGGCGGTGTAGCCGTCATACTCGACAAAAACATAGCATGCCAACACATTCCGCTCCAAACGGCACTGGAAGCAGTAGCCGTTCGAGCTATAATATCAAATAAACTCATCACTATCTGCTCAGTATACATACCCCCACACTACCAGCTACACAAACATGAATTCCAATCATTTATTGATGAGTTGCCTGAGCCTTACCTCGTTCTCGGCGATTTTAATGCTCATAGCAGCCTGTGGGGCGACTCTCGCACCGACGCACGAGGCCGCCTCATTGAGAATTTCATCTTTTCTACAGGCGCATGCCTACTGAACAAGAACGAACCCACGTTTTTTAGCCTCGCAAACAACACATATTCCTCCATCGATCTTAGCATCATCTCACCATCCATTTTACTTGATTTTAACTGGGAAGTGCTTAAAAACCCCTATGGGAGTGACCACTTCCCAATACTTCTCAAAACACAAACACAAATGAATCTCCACCTGAGGCTCCTCGGTGGAAGCTTGACAGAGCCAATTGGGAGGAGTTCCGAAACATTACTAATATACCGTGGGCGGATTTGTCATGTTTTAGTATTGACGCTGCTGTGGAGTATTTTACTGCCTTTATAATCGCTGCTGCCTCTAAGTGTATAAAAGAAATAACTAAGGGAACAAGCAAACGACGTGTTCCCTGGTGGAACGACGAGTGCCGCGAAGCGCGAAGGAAACAAAATAAAGCGTGGGGGCTTCTGCGTGATTCCCCCCACTGCAGAAAATCTGATTAATTTCAAGCAAGTGAAATCGCAAGGACGGAGAACCCGCCGGCAGGCTAGAAGGGCCAGCTGGCAGAAGTTCATATCGGGTGTGAACTCCTATAGAGATGAGGCAAAAGTCTGGAATGGTGTTAAAAAAATAAGCGGTCAACCAGCTTATTCGGTGCCCTTAGTAGATACCCAGGGTGAAACCCTGGAGGACCAAGCAAATTTCCTCGGTACTCACTTTGAACATGTGTCGAGCTCGTCACACTACTCACAAAATTTCCAGAGGTATAAGGCAAAAATAGAAACACAAAAACTAGCACGGAAGTGCACAGAAAACGAGGCATACAATGAACCTTTCTACTTGGCCGAGTTGCAGGCCACACTAAATTGCTGCAACAAATCCGCCCCAGGTTCTGACCGTATCGTATATGAAATGCTGAAAAACCTACCTCTTGAAACGCAGAAAACACTACTTTCCCTCTACAATGCCATATGGTTCTCTGGCCAGATTCCTACATCATGGAAAGAGGCTATCATAATTCCTATTTTAAAACGGCAAAGACCCATCTTCAGTCACAAGTTACAGGCCAATTGCACTAACAAGCTGTCTTTGTAAACTTTTCGAAAAAATGATAAACCGCCGGCTTATACACTTCCTTGAAACTAACAAAACACTTGACCCATGCCAGTGTGGATTTCGAGAGGGTCGATGCACATCGGACCACTTAATACGAATTGAGGCAGAAATACGTGAAGCATTTGTCCATAAACAATTCCTTCTCTCAGTATTCCTTGACATGGAAAAGGCCTACGATACCACTTGGCGCTTTGGTATACTGAGAGACCTCTCACATTTAGGTGTTCGAGGCAGAATGTTGACTATAATCGAAAATTACTTGTCCGATCGCACTTTCCGTGTACGAGTGGGGAACGTGTTATCACGAATATTTGTCCAAGAAACTGGAGTGCCGCAGGGTGGAGTCCTCAGTTGTACACTTTTCCTGATAAAAATGAATTCCCTTCGTGTGTGCATCCCGCGTACCATGTTTTACTCCGTCTATGTGGATGATGTACAGATAGGGGTTCAAGTCCTGCAATCTTGCAATCTGCGAGCGCCAAGTTCAGCTTGGTCTGAACAAGGTGGCGAAATGGGCAGACGAAAACGGGTTCAGCATAAATCCGCAAAAAAGTACATGCGTCCTGTTCTCTAGGAACAGAGGTCTGCACTCTGATCCTGACATCAACCTGCATGGCGAGAGGCTACCTGTCAAAACGGAATACAGATTCCTAGGCGTAATACTTGACGATAAACTAACGTTCGTCTCCCACATTAAATATCTAAAGGAGAAGTGCATGAAAACGATGAATGTTTTAAAGGTGTTGTCACGCACTTCTTGGGGTAGTGACAAAGGGTGTCTTATAAACTTGTACAGGAGTCTCATACGCACACGCCTAGATTATGGGGCCATAATATATCAGTCAGCAACACCAACCACTTTAAAGATGCTTGACCCCGTCCACCACCTAGGCATTCGCCTTTCTACGGGCGCTTTTAGGACGAGCCCTGTAGAAAGCCTTTACGTGGAATGTAATGAATGGTCACTCCATTTGCAGAGAGCCTACATATCCTCCGTATATTTTTTGAAAGCCAATGCGAACAGTGAACATCCCACACACAGCATTATAAATGATCTGGACTAGTTCTCGTCTCTTTCATAGCCGTCCCGCATTGAGAGAGCCCTACTCACCTCCGCGTACGATGGCTTGCCGAGGAACTGGGAGTTCCACTTTTTGAGCACTGCGTGATGGCTCCCGCTGTACAGCTGCCGCCGTGGCAGTGGCAGCTGATAGACTGCGATGTATCTTTTATGGAAGTTACAAAGCACGCACCAGTTACACATATCCGCATCTACTTCCTGGAACTACAGCAGAAATATTCTGGCCCTGAATTTTTTA
>JALIZH010021383.1:0-16580 GCA_030522465.1 Rhipicephalus appendiculatus | reverse complement strand
CGTCATCAACGACGTGAAACGCCTCTCTTTGTTATCGTCAGGGCATTTCCTAACTACCATGTGGAGCAGAAAACAAATTTGGTTCCTGATAAGTCTGCTAGAATTGAACCGCTGTAAGCTTGACCACGTACTTTTGGAATAATAATAATAATAATAATAATAATAATAATAATAATAATAATAATAATAATAATAATAATAATAATAATAATAATAATAATAATAATAATTGCTATGGTTTTACGGCCCAAACCACGAAATGATCATGAGACGCATGGTAGTGGGACAGCACGAATGAATTTCGACCAGCTGTGGGGTCGTACTCCTAAGTTAGGCGCACGGGTGTTCGTTGCATTTCATCCCCATCCGAAAGGGGGGCCGCTGTGACCGGGAGTCGAACCCTCGCCCTCGTGCTCAACAGCGCTATGCTTAATGGTCTATGCTGCCATGGTGGGCATTGTGCTTTTGGAAGACGAACGTGCCAAGGACGTAATAATCGCTCAGCAGCACTTCGGGACGATTTTTTCTGCGAGGCGTCTTGCAACGCATGGACTCTGAGACTGATGGCGATTGTACGCGTATTTCGGAATCCATACCGAAATAATAGCGCACTGGATTAAGGTGTAGGTTGTTCGCATCGCATCAAAATGCTATTTGCTGAAAAAAAAATATGCGTTGGCGATCCCGCAAGTGTAAACACCGCTCAGCGCATTAGTCGACACTTAGCAGTGCGGAAAGCTGTGGCGACACACAGAAGAAAACGGCGCTTTCCGAACCTTCGTATTCATCATCGAAGCTAGTCAGCCTTCAAGCCAGCCAACCTTCAAGCAAGCCAACCTTGTAGCGACCCAAGACAATAGCTAACACAGCCTAACATGCTGAGTTTAATGGATTCAACCTAACTGATTCCAGCTGGACAGCCGGTTTTGAAAATGGCTTCCAAATGAAGGTGGCTTGAAGAGCAATTAGGCCAAATATAAACGAAGAATCTAAAAAGCAATTCAAAAGCAAATGTCAAGAGTTTTTCGTTGAGAACACCGTCCTGCGTCATAGCGCCCCAGAAATCGTCATAACTGACAGGGGTACGGTCTGTGCTGCTGACCTAACTGAGGCAATTTTGAGATAAAGCCAAACTAGCCTCGCCTTTCCACAGACTACCACGCACAGACGAATGGCCTCACTGAGAGTCTAAATAAGACTATCGCCGACATGCTCGCCATGTGAGTAGACGTCGAACACAGGACGTGGGATGTCATCCTTCAGTACGTGACCTCCACATACAACGTGGTCATTCAAGAAACGACGCAGATGACGCCATGAAAGTTAGTCTACAGAAGGAGACCGGTGACGACGCTCGACAGCATGCTACCAAACGTCACCGACGAAGAATACCTCGACGCCGCCGTCTAGCTTCAGCGCGCCGAAGAAGCTCGACAACTCGCCCGCCTGCGTAACCAGAGCCGGCAAAAGACCGGTAGCCGTCGTTACAACCTTCGACGACAGCACGTAGAATACCAGCCGGACCACCGCGTCTTGATCTGGACACCGATACTTCATCGTGAACTCAGTGCAAATCTTCTTCGGCGATACTTCGGGCAATACAAGGTGGTTCGACGTCTTTGCATTTTACACTAGGTTGTGCCAGAGGGCATTACGAACTCTCAGTGGCACAGCGCATCATCTGAAGTTGTTTATGTCGTGCCCTTTAAGTCATTCTGTGCGCGTTAAAGAACCAAGGACTCTAGGTCTCACTGACTTTATTGTTGTTGTTTTTTATTTTTTACTTGTTTATTTGTATCTACTTGGTTCACTCGCTAAGGACAACGCTGAATTTTCGCGTGCAACCAATGACGCCGACACCGACGCCAGCACCGGAATTTCTACGCAAACACGTCGCAAACACGTCGCATGTAATCGTAACGCCATAGCACTCCTCCCACGCCAGTTTCGATGTCAGCTGTGGCACCCATTCAGCCAGCATTCCTCCTATCTTGACTGGGTACTTTGTTCCAGACGTCTTCCGCCTCATTACTTGTGCTGATACATGAATTCCCTCTGGGGCAGGAAGCCACTACGCCGGAGGTCGCACTGTTCTACATTGAAACTACTACCGACCATACAGTGAAAGCTTTTCTCATAGCTGCGGGGCAGTGTTACCATTCTGTAACTCCTGACCCAATATAAACAGCATATATTGGTAAGAAATAACCAGGCCATATTGCTGGTTTTCTTGTATCACAGTGTTCCCGAGTTAGTAATATTCTGGTTTATCTAGACAATGCGCAAGCGCCATTTTCCCGCTGACTCTACTTACCGTACTTGTTCTTGCCTGTATTGCATAAGGAAAGCGCTACTACAATATGGTTAATTGTCAGATAGAGGGTAAGTGAAAGTAAAAGGAAAGCTTAATCTTCGACTGAGAGTTTAAACTCACTATTACCATGTTCAAAACGCACTCAAAAAATGTCATGCGCTAATATAGTAAAAACTGCATTATTAATATCTGCCTCATAGTAACATGTTGTGCAATGAATAACATTGAGCTTGAACTCAACTAACAACGAGGACCGTGGAAGAAACGACGAACTGTACAGCGGTGCTACTCCCCGAATTATTTCCTAGCGCTGATCTCGAATTCACGGCGCTGCAAGAAATCAATAGCGTTATGTGCGAATCACTCGGTAACGCTCTTTGTGCCTTTCTTTCAAGAATTTGAAGGACATTTAGTAAATTCCAAACTGTGTTCGGCGAAAGCCTGTTGCCATTTTACTGACTATGCCATGTCGTTTTTCTTTTGTTTTGTTTTGTTTTTCGTTTTTTTTTTTTGTGGTCGCTGTGCCATCACGTCGCTGTGCGATCACGCGTGCCATCACGAGTGTGAGGGGGGAGAGGCCACAGGTGGCACTGTTCCAGGGGGCACGGACGGACGTCGGTCACCGCGAGTTCGAGACATTAAAGTCTTTCGCTTTAAAATATAGCAGCTCCAAGGGCATTGGCGCTACACGATAATGTGCAAAGCTAGTGAAGTCACCCAGGCGGTAGTATGACTGACCCTACAGTAACGGCGACTGTTTAAAGGTGTAACGATACATATCAGGTGAACAAAGAACAAGGAGGCATGAGGTGACGCATATAGCTACGTCAGTGGTACTCCGAGATGCAGGCGCAATGTGCAATTTTTTGCGCAGTTTGACATCGCACTTTACTTCACACGAGGGTCTGAATATTCGAGCCGAGTATCATTGTCGAGGAGGTGATTCATCGTGTAATCTAACTTTCCTTTTAGATTGTGTCGTGTTCACATTTCTCTATCGCGTACACGTTCACTGCTTTCTGCGGGATCACTACACTTTGAGGCTACAGAGCTTCTACTTCATAGTGGCGTTCATTGTGCCGGAAAGGCCAACCGGGAATTCTAGTCACCGCGCCGTTGCACCCTCCGAAAGAGAAAAATTGGGACAAGCTGCGCGGTCAGGGAGCTATATGTCATGCGGCTTTAAGAATCATAGTTTCGTTATTTTTTTCATTGCACTAGAATAGAGTGGCTCACCCCCTGCCAACGTCGCAGTGTCGCGTATACCCAGGATGACCCTTCACAAAGCCAGGAGAGAACAAACCTTGGCCTGTGGTTGGGGCTCTGACCCGTTTCCGAGAGTATTAACTTCTCTTACGCTCCGGGCCCACCCCCACACTTTTCCTCCGAAAAAGTCTTACCGCTTTGGTCTGTTCGTTTCCTCGAAGTACTGAGCTTAACTCCTTCCTTCCCAGTGGACGTGTTCGCTGAGCCATGGTCGGGGAACATTAATAAACCTCGCGGCGGGCAAGGCGTTTGCCACGAAGTGTTCGTGGTCACTTCTGGAAGACGTTCTGGTTAGCATTGACCATTTCTTTCTTGTCTTATTTTTTCGCCCGGGAACGCAAAAACACGCCAGAAGTTTTTTTTTTTCTCTGTCTCTCTCTGGCAGTCCATTTTTCGTTCTTCGGCTCCGACAGTCTTTCTGAGAGAGTGAACTTCGGATCAGTGGTCCGCGGAAGCGCAGCACCGGCGCTCGACCATCCATAGCTCCGAGGCGCCACGGCTGCTATCTGTACACGTATAAGATGTCCCTAAGGCCACTTACGTTACGGACACGGCGGCGTAGTCGGAAGGTCGCCTTACTTATTTTTCACTTGGGTTCTTTCTGTGCTTGTTATTTCCCATTCCTTGCGGTGCTAGAGTAATATATACTTGGCCTCCTTTTTATTTTCGGTGAGATAATAGATAATTGCCTGGCGTGATGAACCTCACCATATTTCTTTAATGGCACAAGAGCGCGTTACACTCTTGCTTCTCTTCCATGCACTTCCGGTCTCGCACTTGCTTCTGGTTTTCTGAATATTCAGAAAAAGTCTTGTGAAAATAAAACTGGTATGGAATTGGTGGTAAGAGTTATATTGGCTTCGTATTATATCGGAGCAACATCTCACTTTACGTAAGGGCCAATGAACTGTCAGGGTAATTCATAAAAAAATAAAAAACCACCAGACCTGCGCGGAACGAGCAGCACAGTCACAGCGAAAGCTGGAAGAGCGGCCTTTATAGAGCCTTCTTTTAAAGACACTCGGGGCAGCTACTACAAGCGCACTTCCATGATACCCACTACGCCTAAATCATAATTTTTGTGTAGTGGGGAAGCGTCTATTATGCCATTATTCGTCATTCTTCGGAAAAGCGCGGGTACCCGCTACACGCTTGTAACGCATTATATGCATTTTGATGATGCTGTGGCTGACGACGATGAAGAATTAGGCCTGAGGCCTTTGTAATGGGTTGGATCATTCAACGACCCACTAGTTACGCGCCTGGTTGTTACTTTACTGTTTTAAAACGCTTTACAACACACGTTAACGCGATTCCTTACTCGACATTAAGCCTGCATAGGGTCAGTTTGCACCGCAGTTTCAAGCAGCGGCGTAGCTCAGTGGTAGAGTGCTGGGCTGCCACGCAGGAGACCCGGGTTCGATTCCCAAGCTGACATGGGTGTTTTTTATTTCTTTAGTTTTCTTCTTATTTCGTGCGATATTGGTTTCGGACACCGGCGGCGGCGGACAACTGCGGCGCAGAAACGACCCTTGTTGTGATCTCGTAACAGTTTTCGCTGTAAAAGAACGCGTTCATTGAAAGAGCAGACGCTTTTCTTGTGAGCAGTGGGATCATTGCGACACTTGGTGGCGCAGGTCTCAACGCTGCGCTACTTACTACGCGGCCTGTGGAATCAGCTTTGGACAGAGCACGAAACAGAACTTTACCCCAGGGATGCACCAGAGAACATGAATGCCGCTTCACCAGCAGACACTTAAGTCAAGAATTATAGTTGGCTCCAATTTTGTTTGGTTTATCTATCAATTCAATAATACTGGAACCTTAATCAATCTAGCTGAAACTAAGCTGGCAGGTAACGGGTCCACGTGGGTAATGAGTACACATGGTTAACGTATTAATAACTACAGTTCGATAAGGTCAGCTTAATTAAACGAAAATAACACGCATGCTCCGTTAACATGCACCTACGAAGGCAGACGGATGCAGGGCCACACCTCGCTGTCAGAGATGGTATTACAGTGTGTGAGACGGGGCTAGTTCGAATCGCTCACTGTACAGAATGACGCTTCTCTTCGATCCCCTTCTTTAGACCGTTATCTCCTGCAGCACTTTTATTGCGATAGCAATTATATGGATACTCTCGGCTGATTTTCGCCGTCGCCGTCTGTCGGCGCCGTCATGTCCCGGATATGTATATGTATGTGTATATATAAAAAGGCATAAAGAAAAATAAATCAGTAGAAAAAAAATTCCAAACCATCTGACCGGGGATTCGAACCAGCGACCCCTCGCTCCGCAGCCTGCTGCGCTAGCCAACACAGCCACACGCCATGTTCGTGCCAGCGACATAACGGCGAGCTATTCATATGCACCATTTCCGCTCGCGGTACGCAGATCTCGGAACAGCTTGAGCGTGTTTTCTACGACGCACCGCTTTTACGGTTTCTTTCAAATTGAAAACTACCCTTGAGATGTGCACGAAAAAGTGGCTCCCTTCTGTACCACTCATGATGTAGAAGGAAAAAAAAAGAACACCGGGCACACTTGGTGTCAGACGCCACCGCGTGGCAGGAGACGCAGAGGGGTCCTTCCACGTGCCGCAGTTTAAAAACAAAGAAGTATCAAACAGCGTCGAAAAGTCATATAATCATGTAATCAATCCTTGGCCGATCCCCCCTGAGTGGGTATGAGCCATGTCAGAGGCAACAACAACGGCGTCGGCTTCTGCATTGTGGACACTCGCAGCGCGTCGCTCAAATACAAACACGTAACAACTGCGACAGCTGTTAGTTCACGCTTGTCCTGTGTACACCTATGCGTCCTTTTCGAGCGTCCTTTTTTGTGCTGCGGCGGCGTGTTGCAAGTATCGAGCTGCTTGTCGTTCTTCGTTTGACAAACTACTTTCTTGCTATCGCATTCATTGCATCGCCTAGTGGCGAAACTGTGACTTTTTTTACAATGGTTGTGCAGCCTAATCAAATTTCTGAGTAGTATGAATGCTCTTGTCCCTTTTTAATGCTTTTTATGATTGAGGATTCATATCTGCTCGAGATCTCGGCGTTTGAGATCGGCCTGGTATTCAGGCATGCTATGATTTTCACCATATATTCCGCATCTTGCTGATCCACGGGCGCGTGTGTTTGCAGTGCCAGATCGCTTATTTTAAGATGTGAAGAGTGCGGCAACGTGCTCAGGAAAAAAAAGTTATTCGGTCAAAATTTGCACCATGCAAAACTTTTTCAACTACATATCTTGTAATTTTTCGTGAAAGCGACACAAAGAAGGCCACGTTCAGGCAGCTGAGAAATGTTCAGTGATATCTATCCCATAATAAACATCGGCCTCCCTTTAGTAATTTTCTATTCTGCCAACTTACATGCAATCAAAAGTACATACTTCTATCAAAGCTTTTACGGAAGAACTATCAAACAATGAGATTATCAGGCGAGCATTAAAATAGAAAAAAAATCCTCCAGATGTCATGCGCCCTAACAATCAATGTCATGCGAAGCAGTCCACTAGGAGCTTACTACGGCGTGTTGTTCGACATTGAGACAAGTGTTTACGATATGGATCGATGCATTTCTGTACATCGAGTATTTGTGCGCGTAATATGGGCTTAAATGGCAAGCCGACTTCGCGGTGACGCCTACATGGTCATTATATTTTGACGCAACATCGGTACTCGCGTTCCAGCGCACATGTTAGTTTCAACGCGGAGAGACTCACGCTCCGGCGCACTGTCGTGCATATCATAAGCAGCGTTAGTTTTGTGCATACTTGCGGGGCGACTAACGCTAGGCTATAAGTGGCAGACTCGTAGCAGTGCGCGTGTAATACTTCCTACAGTGTTTTAGGAGTGGTTAGCGAACACTGATGCACTGTATCCAACATCAACCAGCCCAAGCCTAAACTAGTTTGCACTTACCAATATCAGCAAGCACTAGTATTTCCCCACAACTTTTACGAAGAAAGATTGGGAGCTGGTGTCTAGGGGCATGTGGAATTTGTTCCAGCAGACACGTTCTGGAAACTTATCTTGCGGAATCTGTAAGTTTTATAAGGCTCTCGAAAGTAAATATTAAGGAGGTAATATGAAACATACCTATATTAGCTGAATATGCATTTTCACATATCGTGCACGCACACTTAGCATCCTTGAGTAATCCAATGTCAGGGCTTTTTACAGCGAAAGCTGTATACGGCTAGGAGAAACGAAAAACCGCTCGGCATCTGTGTCACGAGCGGTCTCCATTGGCTGTGCTATCAGTTACGTTACTGTTCTGAGCGTCAGTAGCCTGCGCGCCATTGGCGCGCGTGCTTGGGTACGACGCTTGCAAGGTCAAACGCTTGCAGCCACGGCGCGCCCTCTGGCGCGCCGAAGAAACGGCGTTGCGGGCAGGACAGCGTCGACGTGATTCTGGTGATTCCGGGAGCGCGTTCGCCGAAGGGGCGAACGCCCGCTTTGGGCGAGAGTTTCTCCAGCGGCACTTTGGCTTCGGCTGCCACGTCTGTGACCGCCTGTGGTTCGACCACAACCTGCAACGATAATTGTGGAAGGCTTCAGTGCAGCGTCGGGTTGAACCCACTGCTAAACACTGGGGCCGCACATTTCAGCTTCGCTGGTTAACCATTTGTACGGAGGGCTTGGGCGGTGATTTTTTCTTAGCATCATTCAACAAGGCCACGTTAAGCACCTCAGTCAACAAGATTCGCTGTTTCGTAAGCCTTAGACGGCTAGTGCAAACTTGTTCATTTTTTATTGGTGTTATATGCGGCTTGGAAGTTTTAATACCAGGTAGTTTCTGCTTTACTCATTGAACAGGGAGCTTGTGCACTGCAGGGTGGGAGAAGGAGGAGTGAAAAACAATTCTGCAAATTTATACCCAATAAGAAGAGCCGCCGCGACCGTGGCCGCTTGTTCCCCACGTATGTCGTCTGACAGCAATTCAACCGCTCACTCTCCCACCTTCCTACTTCCTTGGTCTCGTTAAAGAAGAGGCATAAAAACATATTCCAAACTTTGAAGTCTCTCAACCGAGGAGAGAAGTCCGGTTTAGATAAACTCCCCGTTTCGAGTGAAGCCTACCGCGCTGGGCTTCCTCTAAACCGTGACTAAGCGGCGCCGACGGCGCCATGTAACCCATGAATGCACTGCACACAAAGCGGGGGTGAAGGAGTTAGGCTTGTCACTGGGGGGCTTAGTTCTCATAGATTTAAAAGGAATAAAGGGTTTCAGAGCTTGGGCAGCTCTACACGGCTAAAGTATCTTTGTAGGGCTCTCAGAGTGGTCACGAAACAGCTCGCCGTCACCGTACTTTGCAGACAAGAAGTCGTTAATGCGGGCATTTGAAAATGACATTGCTTAAAGTGCAGACCCCTAATTTTAGACCCCTAAACTTTTGGCGGACTGCCACCTTTATAAGGTGCCGACGCGCTGTCCGTAGGCGACAATATTTTTGCATTGAACGTTCGTTTAAGAAGGCTGTTTACCGTTAAACCGAGTCATCGCTAAATAGGGTAAGGTGGAGCAAAATGAGACAAAAATTTGAAAATAGTGAATATTTATTTTTATTTCACTCTTTACCCTTAAACGACAATGCAGAAACTTTCCTTTGGGTACAAGGTATGTGCTACATAAATATGACCATGTTGCCACTGTTCAAAAGTTTATTTTAAAAAGAAATAAAAAAATGACCAGATGTCGATCTCATTTTGCCCCAACCTGCGGGGCAAAACGAGACAGTGTGAAAAAAAAATTAACCCTTCAGTTTTTGCGGTAGAAGCACTTGAAATTAAACTCCGTGGGCCCTCACGCAGCCTTCATGACCCCAGTCCTTGCACTCCACGCATTGAATCCAGACAGAATCCGGTGCTATTTTGCTCCAAAACTTCTTGCAGCTCAAACACCACCAATCTTTCTTTGTGCTATTGTTGTATTTTGTTGAAAGCTTGCACTTCATTGGATTATTCAACGATTGGATGCTAGATATAATCTGACACATCTTCTTCGCCTCCTTTTGCCGTTTTGGTTCAGAACTGCACGGGCGTTTCGTGGCTTTCAGCTTCGTCAGCCGGCTTCGTGAGACGATGAATTTAAAACTGTGCTAGATTCGAATTTTCTAGCACAAATTTGGTATTGAAGGAAATCTCGATGGCGAGACGTGTTTGTGAACAGCTTGACTTGGAGATTCTTCCAAATTTGCGTTCGCCTCTTGAGAGCATCCTTGAGAACGCGGAAAAATATCGATGCAGCGTCCTGAACAGCAGTCAGAGCTTTTTCGCGTCGTTTTCCTCCCAGGAAGCTTTATATGATATTCTCTCGTGCGTCCGAACATTGCTAAACAATCAAATATAATATATAATTAGTGTAAGTAAATGTTTCACTTAATGAGACACTTACTAAGGCAATTCAATGCCTTTTTGTCGCGTTTTGCCCCCCTCACATGCCAAAGTTCAAAAATATTTCCGCTTTGGCCCCGCGCACCAAGTGAACTGAAATTTTGGTGGTATGTAGCTAGTAGTATATAGTAACAGTATAAATACTTACGTTGGTGTTCTGACGCGAGAGTAGCTTCATGCACGGATACGAAAATTTGGCCGAGAAGAATTTCGCCCCTTTTTTGACGGGTCACGAACACACTGACACCAGCCGCGTAATTTTTCCCACGCGAACGCTGTGAGCAATCATCAACTTTTACACATTAAAAGGTGGACAACTACCAGCACCTCTCGCTGAAATATAGAAACAAAGAAAAGTGCATTCTGTATTAGCTATAGAGGTCGGCAATGCCAAAATGTCGCGTTTTGCCCCGTGTCTCATTTTGCCCCGCCTTACCCCTAATAAATAAAGAAAAACCCACGGCGCATGTCAATTCAGAGCTGTTCAATATATACATATACAGGGTGTCCCATTTATCACGCAGCACGATTTGAAAAAAAGAGGAACGGCGTTAGGCGAGGCAGACCTAGTGCATAATGTTCCCAGTATACTGTAGTAGCCGCTACTATTTTTTTCGTTAATGTGAAATAATTATTTAGTCCTAATTAATTTCGTAACTCCGAAAATACTCACCTAATTATCAAAGTGTCAATGAGGCAAATGTGGGCATGTTGAAATGACATCTATCTCTGCTACTTTCAACAACGTACTAATTGCGTGCTAATTTTTTTCCTTTCGGATTAGATTGTTGCTTTATGCATGGCCTCCGAGATTGTGCGCCGGCGCGCACAATGGAACATTATGCACTAGGTCTGCTTCGCGTAACGCCGTTCCTCTTTTTTTTAAATCGTGCTGCGTGATAAATGGGATACCCCGTATATATATATATATATATATATATATATATATATATATATATATATATATATATATATATATATATATATATATATATATATATATGTATATATATATATATATAGAGAGAGAGAGAGAGAGAGAGAAAGGCGCGTAGAAAGCGCCAGACGGCTTCAAATGCAATATTAGGTTCTCGAACTCTTGGTAAGTTTCAGCGCGAAGTCTTGTTCATGTTGATTGAGATATAGCCTAATAACACGTTCCTAATCTAAGTCAGCGAAGAAGTGTTAAGATCAGCAACTAAAACACACTTTGGTCTTCAGTGTTATTTCTTTTTCTTGTGAAATTTCTAACCTTTTTTAAAGAACACAAAATCCCTTTTTTCGTACTCGAGGTGCAGCCCTTGCAATCTGACCTAGAGAAAAGAAGACGGAGGAAAGAAAAAGCTGCCGCTTGCTATTTACTTTAGCCCTTGATTAATATTGTTATATTTCTTGGTGCCTGCGTCGCCATTTCTCGATTTATTTTTCTTTCTTTTTTTTGAAAGAAGCGGCAATGGAATAAGTATAGTATGGCTTCAAATAATTCAAAAACATTCCGCAATTTCTAGTTTGTTGTTTCGTTGCACTTGAAGAAATAAGTGGGCTTGAGAAATGAGTTCTTGTCGCTAAGCAGATGAAAAATGCTTTGCTGGTACGCAGGTGATACTTGAAAATGAACAACTGATTTTTTCCTACTATGTATTACATGCTTTAATTACAGGGTTGTTGTATCATATCACAACATGAAAAAAAATGTTGTTATGTTCATTAAAAAGTATGCCTGTAGTATTTAGAAGAGATCTTTGATTATATTGTTTATTCTATGTTCCACTTTAGTAAAGCTAAACGCATGGCAGTAATGTCCTAAGCAAGTAAAAGAAGCTCTTAGTAAAATGGAGCAGGTCAAGATGGGACATATCAAGAGTGTCGGAGGCTGCTGCTTTGTGGTAGACAGCTGGCAATTCGTAGTTCCGAGGAGTAGTTAGTGTTTCATTTGCGGTTTACGCAAAAAAAAAAAGAAATTGTAGAGTTACGACGAATACTATTCCTCGTTAGATGAACCTTCCAAGTTTACAACGCTCATTTGCGTGAGTACTACTTCGCATCTCCTTAGATAAGGGTAAGAAATAACACAATTTCTTTGTCATTAGTTTCCTTAAGACTTCGGGGATGTTTAAATATTGCGCAGTGGTTGTGATACGCATGATTGGCGATTACCTTTTTATTGTGCCGGAAATATGTATGTTCCTCAAAGTAAACAGGTTATCAATTAATTTGAAGAAGATACAGTCCACACCAACTCTTTTGCCAATCTTCTTTTGGCAAAAAAGAGTTGGTGTGGACGTTGTTTTTCCCGCCCCATTAAAACTTTCTGGGTTGTGCGCACGTGTGAATAATCCGATGCAGGAGCGTTATAACTGCAGTAAGAAACATCGCGAACAGTTAGTGCCGTGCACGGAAGGTGTTGTTTACTGTATCAACTTGTCTTGTGGGAACGAATACGTTGGGCAAACGGGCAGATGCCTTAATGACCGCTTAAGAGAACATTCTAACAATGTAACCAAACTGGCGACGAGTGGTCATCTGGCCGCACACTGCATGCGCTGTGGCTGTAAGCCCATTTTTAACGAAACTAAAGTGATTGCGAGAAGTTTAGACCAGATGACCAGGGAGATTATTGAGGCTTTCGAAATTAACAAAAGCAAAGGTTCTGTAAGCTACAATCTGTTTCGTTGTCTCAAAAAGAGATAGCGTTCTTGTCGGGGTAGCGGTGGCGCTGTGGCCCGTTAAGCGATGTGTTGGTGCGAAGGTGATGTTGACACCCTTTCCTCTTTCTTGTACATCGGTATTTATTCTGCTACCGTGTGCAATAAACCTCAGTTGTTAGTAGCGCCGTGTCCTCGTGTCTTCTGTCTCGTCTTCGTGCTCCTTGCGCTGAAACATGAGAAATGCAGTACCAACTAGCCCACCAGTCGGTTTTATTGAGCACTTATTACTTAGCAGGAATTCAGAACTGAACTGTTTATTCTGGATTTGTCGTGTGGTGGGTGCAGCGCTTAGTGAAACAAAATGAACATGTCCCAGACGACCAAACAATGGTTTTCATTAATGTTTGTTTCCTCAGACTGGGTGATAAAAAGAAAGAACACGAGTGAAAGGACCTACACAGACATTTAATCACCAAAAAAATTATAACGCATACCAGATGCGGTGACTAAGAAAGGGTGATATCGTAACTTCGCACCGCGCATCTGTACGCCACCTTGCTTTTTGCAATAACGCGAAACTGGGAGGAGTCACTAGATAACGCTCATAGAACCTTCTTTCCATTGGCCTTTTGTCTGTACTTTCAGTTTATATACTCTCTTCTTTCTCTGCACCGCAATCCACGCCTTCCTATTCTTCGAATGGACTTGGTAGAAAACCCGCCTCGAGCGACGTCGGGAGCGGCAAAAAAATTTAGGGCGGTCGACTTCGAGCCTGGAACTCGTTTGTCCTGCCAATTTTGTCGTTTTCATGGGCCTTCTTTAGCTTATTCTAGCAACTGCCACTTCTTTTCTTTGAAACTTTTACGAAAGAAGGTTTGTTCCCTGCCGGCTGATTTTTCTAATGATAGTTCTCGCCTCCATTTCTTTGCTCTGTCAGTTTATCCACATCGTACCCGACCCAGATGGGGCGTCTACCTCAGTATTCCTCGTGATCTTTTTTCGCCTTAGTTATTTCGTGTGTGTGCGCTTCTCGGGAAGTCATCCATCTCGTGCCTCCATTTTCCTTTCACGGTCCACCATCAGAACATTCTTCTCACTTCTCGCTCCCATTCCTCACCATCTACAGCCAGTTCGGTTCCACGTGAAGTTTCAAAGCTTAGTATTATATATGGTGTCACAAGTACCGTTTTTTTTTCTCTTTTCTTTGTCATGTAAGACTATACCCTTCTCCAGTCCGGTACGATGCGGTAACTGTCAGTTGCAGCATGTAGCATACTTGCTGCAACTGACACGGGCCTCTACCATTTCGATGGAGGCGAAATGGTAGCGGCCCGTGTACTGTGCGATGTCAATTGACGTTAAAGAACACCAGATGGTCGAAATTTCCGGAGCCCTCCGCTATGGCGTCCCTCATAATCATATGGTGGTTTTGGGACGTTAAACCCCAAAGATTAAAAAAAAAGAACTCCGATGCAGTAAGTAGAAAGGCGGATAATCCACAAAAAAATTATTATTTGCTGTCTCAATTTTAATTCATTGATAATTGTGACTTGTGCGTGATCTTTATGATCATAACCAGATAAACAACATGCGCATATCTCCCTGTGAATCAATGATTCTGAATGCTGCTTGGTGAGATAATCGAAACACTGAGCTTGCAATTATTTTTGTGCACGTTGCTGACATTCACTGTGCAACAAAAATAGCGCACAGATCGAATGAAAGAAATAAAGAAAAAAAAGAACAAACAAAGAGAAACGGTGTTAAGCGTTTATTTTATGTGCCGCAGCAAGTGAGAGTTTCGCACCTGAATGACGCTGCAGCGACCGTATACCTACATAGTCAACCTCGGAAAGTTCCTTCTGGAAGTTCTCGTTCAGAGAGCAGGAAATAAGAGAAAGCGAAACACACTTCCGCTCTCACTCAAGCGTACAGCGAATTCTCCTTAATTACAGTACGCTAACATTAGCTGCGCCGAGAAAGCCATCGCATAGATTCAGTAAGCAGAGACGATGGAAGAGTGAAATGCGCAGAGAACCACGCACTAGGATAGCCTCGAAGAGCGTCTTCGTATATTAGGTTAATTGCTCGGAAAAACTTCTCTTCATCGTCGCTGCTGCACCTGTCTAGAATCTCGAGAAAGCATCTTCATGCTAAAGAACTTTGGAGAGAACGCTCACATACCTCCTCTTGCGCGCAATGGACGTTAGAGAGAGTGGGTAGTCTGAGCTGGGGCGTCGCGAGAAATAATGTTCACTGGCAGAAAGAAAGGCGTGGACTAGACTTTGTGTTCAGGAAGATAGGCAACAAGGCGAAGTATGCTTCCTACACAAGAAGTGCCAAATAAATTGCTATGTACTAATGGCGGCGGGAGCAGAGCTCGCTAACATTTGCTGGACTTTATGAGCAGCAGTGATCTGTAGCCGTTACATTGTGAGCCAAATTTGATGTTCGGAGACGTAAGGCTGAACAGCCATTCAACCCTGCTACTTGTGAACTCTGTGGCGTCTATCTAATAATTTCGCATAGCATTTTAGCGGCACGATGCTTTTACCGAAAATCATGTTGCATTTTACTCGTAGTCTCATGTTAAATCAAATTTACCGCTTGCTAAGTCAATAATGGGTGTAGGTGAGTATTTAAAAAAATAGTTTTGTAGTTTAGCAAAGCTACAAAGTGTGACACAAAAACTTGAATCTCTGTCTTGGTTGCATGCTTCGGCGACATAATACCAGCAGCAAGAACAACAAACCAACAATTAGAAAATACCTGCTATATGTAACATTTATTTTGCTCTGTAATGCGCAATGAACAAACAACAACAAAGATAAAGCAAATAAGAGACAACAGAAGATAACAATGCGTCAAACAAGAAATAGTTCAAAAACTAAATGACTGAGGCAACCCCAGAAGTGCATTTGATGTTTCGACATTTTAAAACTAATAGCGATTTCCTCAAGCACTGAGAACAAACCCCATTCACTGGTATCACAGTGAAATATGTTAGCTATCGTAACGTTGCTTTGCAGGCTAGTTCATGATGCGTAACTTCGTCAGATAACACGAAGTATGACCAGAGAACTCTGTCCTGTGTTCTTCCTGGTTTTCGTGTCTCGTGTTCGTGCTGTTCTTCTTACGAAGTTATCTGTTATCACAAGGGTAGCGGCTTCGGCTTGTTGGAAATTCATGACAGTATACGACTAGCGCGGGAACACGTGGCCAAGAAAGAGGACGACACACTGCGCTATGTTTTATTGCTTATGCTCCCAGTATTAAGTGTACCAAAAAAAATATTCCTGATATCCATCTCTCTATCTCTACACTTACACTTCTTGGTTAACTCTGACGACGTGCTTACGGTATTTTAGAGTAATTTATTACGTAATTCATTTCATTTCGTTTTGGGAGCCCTATAAAAAGAAGTTATTGGCTAAAATATTGAAAACTGCGACATTAGGCTAGAAACGTTGTTATGAAGTATTGCCAATAAAATACCACATTGCTTTAATTTTTTTTTTTGAGGTTGCGTCAGTGTAGATTAGCTTTTATGCAACAACTAACACGCAAGAATTAAATCAAGACCTGCACAGGAAACTCAATTTAAGAACGATCCTTGTCAGAAAGAGCCTTATTTCACCAATACGTCTTAAGACTCCATCAAGAAACGCAGCACTGACTCTCCATGTGGTATGAAGAGTCAGAAAAAAAAAACGATAAGTGAAAGAGGTAGACTGATGCTCTTTATTGAAACCAAAATACAGCAGTGACAGTACACCACTCATACACACAGCACCAAAGCAATAGAAAGGAACAAACAAAACTAAAAAATCTGGCAAGTCAAGTACTCTGCATAAGCTCTTACAGATAACGATGTTCCTTTCAATATCTGCGCAGCTACATGAGCGGAAATGGCTGTCTAGACTTTCTAAGTACGTCATTGCCTTTCC